>JAVJIX010000256.1:655000-692500 GCA_036785185.1 Paratrypauchen microcephalus
TACCATTTGGGGAAAATGATCAAAATCTGACCTGCATATTATTAACCTGAAAGTATCAACAGCACTGGATTTTGACCCATATCGGTCAATCTCTAACTACGTCTCAGTTCGACTGTTCATGATAATGTTACATAGACTTATATCATGTCCCTGTGTCTCTGAGCTCCTCACCAGTTGTTGGTTGCAGATGGAGAGGTCAGACACTTTGCCCCAGCCCACAGACACCACGTCAAAGCAGCGCTCAGGTTCCCACCCAAAAACCCTGAGAGTGTCTGAGGAGCCGCTGTAAAGACAAGCGCCGTCAGGACTGAAGAAGACAGACCTGCGGAGAGAGGGAGGGGAAAGAAGTTTAATACAGGAGTTAAGTGTTCATAAACTTCCTAAGCTTCCTTCTTCTGTTGATATTTGAGGGCTAAACTGCATACTTTAACATTCAGATGTACTGTAAATGTACAAAGGATACTATAGATTGCAGATTTACAGTACAACTATGAATGTTAATGTATGAATACAGCAGTACACATAAACACAGACCTGACCGCGCTGGTGTCTCCCTCCAAAGAGCCGACCAATGTGAACTTCTCCAGTTCCCACAACTTTATCGTCCTGTAACAAGAAATTCATGTCCTTCCAGTTACTATGTACAATTTATAGCCAATTTTTCACTTATATTTTATTATGCTGGTAAGTGCCACATCTTTTAATCATATTTTAAGTATTTTGTATTAATACATTCCTATTTTGTGTGGGTGGGGGATTTGTTTATTTTAGGTTTGGAAAGGTTGGATGGATATATGCAGGGAGGGAGTGAACCTTTTCATTTGTTGAATATTTTCTAAATATTCTTTTTTTTATATATATATTAAGCATATTGACTGATGTCCAATGTTTGTTTCGTAATCTATCCAACCCAAACCCAACCCACAGGGGGCGCTCACCTGTCTGCGCTGCCTGAAGCCAGCAGATACTCGTTTGGATGAAACTGGACGATGTTGACGGCTCCAGAGTGAGACTTGAACTCAGTGATGATTTTGCCCGCTCCCAGGTCCCACAGCTGAAGAAAATCAGCACAATCACATGGACTGAACATACAGGAGCCATAGTCATCTAATAATACACATTTCTTCACATCATTTTGTCTGGTTGAGATAGTACTGGAGTGTATTTCTCTTATTAAAGGCTCACTATGCACGTCTTCTGGTGTCTTGTGAAAATGGTATTGCTTTGCCTGGAATGTTACACAACTTGGTATTTTTATTTTTATTCTATCACAGATGTTTTTACTGCCAAAAAACAAGTTTTATACCATCTTGTGGAACAGCAACATCTTCAGTAAGACAAGAAGGTTTCAGATCCTCTACTTAAAACTTAAATAGTGGTTCTTTAAGGGAATTAGCTAAACCTCCCTATAGCAGTACTGTGCCCTATAAGCATGTTGGCTCAATTTAATCAGATTAACATTTTTCTCCATCACTCTTAAGCACTGTGATCTGTGAATGACCCACTCCCCTAAAAACACTTGCACACAGAGACCAGCACAAAGCCACGCATCAAGCAGCGACCAAACAAAAAGGCCAACGGTTCACAAACTGTGGTACACAAACTGCACAGACAGACAGCTGTTCACTTTATATGTTTGCCTAATTTCATCCATGTTTTTGTCCTAATTTGGGTAATTTCCTGGTTGGACTACTATGGAAATGATGTAGTCCTATTTTAGACCTGGCTGTGTCCCTTTACTCCGTCTTACCCCTTTCCCTTCCCCTACGTCTTCGTCTTGCCCCTCGATACAGAGCCGAGAGGGCTCGGGGTACGAATGTTCCCCTAAGAAATGGGACACCACTTGATTACCGTTTGCGTCATCATCCCTTGCCTCTACCTGAGCTGCTACGTCTACAGAGGCGACAACAACTGACGCAAACAAACGTAAACAAATGTCAAGGATTATCGGGTACCTCAGCGCGACAAAAAACTAGCTTGTTTATACATGAAAGTTTGATGAAAACGATACCGTTAGGTAAACAGACATCACTACAATTAAAACAGCAACAACAGTTCACTAAAAGTAACCTAGAACATAAGCGTCATAATTGTAAACCTGCTAAACTGGTAATCGATAGTTACAACTGCTGAAAATACATTTATGAGACTCCTTGGCTGGTCGATGTGACGCTGCCATCCTGATCGCAAAACCTGCCTGAGCTTGTAGGCGTACCCCTTCGTTTCAAGTCTGGTCGAGAGCTTACTTCGTTTCAAGGGGTCTGGAGCCCGAGGTCGTGACCCGAGCCCTTGATCAAAATTAGGATCGAGACACCCCTTGCCCTCACATGAACGCACAAAACCAATGGGTAGGGGTAAGACAGAGAAATGGGAAGCAGCCTAAGTTAGTCATAGTTTCGACCTGGGATTGTATTGCTTTAGTCCTGGTTTAGACCTGGTAGTACTAGGAAAGTCAGATATTTTCTTTGGTGGAACTTGGTATAAAATTATTGACAGCCTGTACTCTTGGCTCTGGGGCAGTTGTTTTTTTCCTGTTTGTTATACTGTTTTTTATGTTGTTGTACTCTTTTTTACGTTTAAGTTTACCTTTACAGTGCAGTCGTCACTTGCTGAAGCCAACCATTTCCCATCAGGGCTAAAGGCTAAACTCCTCACTGCATCTGTGTGACCCTGAGAAAAACAAAGCATCCTGCTTTAAAAGGTCCTATATTACACAAAATTGACTCTTGTGAGATTTAAGTCATCTTGTAATACCTGGAGTTGTGTTTTGTTTCATTCACACATTTGAGTACCCTTTTATTAGTAGTAGTTTTAAAGTTAACGCCTATGGTTTACCTTTTTTCAGAAGAGATTGTTAATTCCAGGGCTGAAATTATCCAAATGATTCCAGTTAAGGCGTATGGAGTTTAAAAACACAGTGAAACCCTTCTGCATTATGAGTGCTTTCAGTTCAAGAGAAGAATTCAGCTTAAATATGCAGGGTTTGTGTGTTAAACATGTGTGAATGAAACAAAACACAACTCCAGGTCTGTTTGTGATGAGGAACCAATGTTATAATACAGAAATTTGCTTAATTTTTGCTTAATTTAGCTTAAAATAAGAGCTAAAATAATTATTAAAAAAAATGTCAGTGTTCTTTCTAAAAATAAAAACAAGTGCATGAAAATAAGCTGCTTTCTACAGTGAAAACCACAATGAGAATATGGGGCTTCTCAACAGTTTTGACCTTGTAGTTAATTGGCACTTTTCTATTCTAAGCCGTTTTAGATCAATACTGTGGTTTACAAATGAGCAAAATGTAAAGAGCTGCTCTTAGTTTATATATCAAAACTAAGTACCAAAAAAGCATAATGTCCTCGTTTGACCAAATCAAAAAACAACTTTCATATCACTTTAAACATAAGATAAGACAAAGACAAGCTCAAAAAGGTCAAGGACGTCTGGCAGTTGTTTTATTTATTTTTTATGTAAAATCATCGACTCACTTGATATCTGAAAATGTACCCTTTCCTCCGGACGTCCCAAAGCTGCAAAAAGAAAACAAGGAAGCCTGTTGGTCCATAATTGGATCTGTTTACAAATATAAACAGCTCAAATTCCTCCAGTATAAATGAACCACAGCCCCTCACCTTAATATTAGTGTCCATAGAACTTGAGGCCAGGAAATTCTCAGACATAGGGTGACAGCCCAGACTCGTGATGTTTGCTTTGTGTCCCATTAAAGTGCGTAAAACTGAACAGAGAAACAGAAAGATCAGAGTGGGTCATCTATGTCCTTCTAGTCTATTTGAAAAGTAAGAATTAAACAACAAGGAGCTCCGACCAACCGACGCTCCGACTGACCAACCGACGCTCCGACCGACCAACCGACGCTCCGACCGACCAACCGACGCTCCGACCGACCAACCGACGCTCCGACCGACCAACCGACGCTCCGACCGACCAATGGGCCGAGCTCCGACCGACGGGCCGAGCTCCGGCCGAGCTCCAACCGACAGGTCGAGCTCCAACCGACCGGCCGAGCTCCGACCGACCGGCCGAGCTCCAACCGACCGGCCGAGCTCCAACCGACCGGCCGAGCTCCGACCGACCGGTGTTTAAGAGCAGTGCACTACTTTGACTGCTGGTAAAGACAGTCGTCCACTGCCTGGGAGTTCACTCAAAGCCAAGCCTGAAGAAGTGAAGAAACAACTCAAAACTTTGCTGTGAAGCCAAGTCCTGGCAGGGAGAGCACGGCAAAAACCGCAGCCAAAGCCACAGTCCAACCAAAATGCATCTGTCTCGTGTCCTGTGACACACCACCAGAGATTTGGAGGGAATGGCCGCCGAAGGATGCTCCTGGAGAACAGTGCCGTGTCACTGTATGGTGTTCGTCTTCAACTTCATTCAGCATCACTGCCAGCTGAGCCTCGATGAGGCCTGCAGACCTACACTGCTCATCCAGTTGGGCATCTGTGAGATCACAGTCAGAAGGAGTGCTCAGCAGCAGCCCAAGCAAAGACATAAGAATGCCCTCCTTTGGGTTTAAGAGCAGTGCACTACTTTGACTGCTGGTAAATTCCCCATTTCATTTACACTGCATTTCCCCAATATATTTGTAAACAATAATGAAATAATAAAATAAAATAAAACCCTTTCCTATGCCTCAAAGTTTATTTCAAAAAGAAAACTGGATGGTGTATTTTCTAAAAGCACATTTTTGTTAAAATAATCAGAGTTGAATGAATATGTTTTCTAACATTAGTGCTTTACAAAATATGAAAACTCAATCTGGTGTATGTATGAGTGGCCACGCCCCTTGAGTCACTCTGCCATAAAAAGGCGAAGTTTTATGCTTTCAATATTCTCCTCCAAATAAAGAGGTCCAACCGACGGACCGAGCTCCGACCGACCGACCGAGCTCCGACCGATCAACCGGTGTTTAAGAGCAGTGCACTACTTTTACTGCTGGTAAAGACAGTCATCCGCTGCCTGGGAGTTCACTCAAAGCCAAGCCTGAAGAAGTCAAGAAACAACTCAAAACTCTGCTGTGAAGCCAAGTCCTGGCAGGGAGAGCACGGCAAAAACCGCAGCCAAAGCCACAGTCCAACCAAAGTACATCTGTCTCGTGCCCTGTGACACACCAGAGATTGGGAATGGCCACCAGTTGAAATAATAATTCATTGAAATAATACTTTTGTATAGGGTTTATCATAGAATGTATATCTTCTTTATTCAGTCTATGTTGGTTACACTTACTTTTGGCGGCCTCCAGGTCCCAGATCTTGATGGATCCGGACTGAGACCCGGCCACGACCTGCTGCTCTGAGACGTTCAGCTGCAGACACTCCACTGGACTCTTACTGCCTGTCAGACTCTGAACAAGCAATGGGGAAAAGATTTAGACTTCACATAATTACTACTATACAATAAATAGAAACACAATCATATAGCAGCTTCTGAAAATCAGTAAAAAAAGATAATAACATGAGTCCGTTTGAATGACAGAAGAGACCTGTAGAACCAACCAAAGTTATAAGATAAATCTTTATCACAATTGGGAAAATACTACAAAACTCTGCACAATAAGATGACTGTGGTTATGTACAATCACAGCTACTGAAACGGCATCTTATAAAATACTAATTGTTATAATATGATCTTACTCGTTACATCTTTACCCCTTAGTTACATAGTGAGATCGTTGCATTACCATGATGCAGTTCGTTTTGCTGACAGCCCAGATGTTCACCCTGCAGTCCTCTCCTCCGGTCGCTAGAAGGCGCCCTGAGCTTTTCCCCAGAGACAGACAGGAAACGCTGCTGGTGTGGGCCCCGAACTCCTCTGAAAACACACAGGGCACTCAGCATTAGACTCCAGAATATAACTCCTCACTGGTTTTTTATCTTATCTTATCTTTAATATATTTAATAATAATATATATAATATTAGAAAAAATATTGATCCACAAGAGAAATTGCAACATGAAAACAATTGATAAGATAAGACTTGATCTCACACAGGAGAAATTCACTGATCAACAAAGAATAAATGAAATAAAACTACTACTAATAAAATATGAGTAAAATTGTAAAGAAAAATACTCTGATATGTTCATAATATACAGAGTAAATGGCTCGTTAGCATGTTGTTATTATTTTTAATTACTTTATTTGACTGTGGCGGTGGTCCATGCTCCTCAACTGCCATCTCTCTCTTCTGGGGCTTTTTAGAACAATCCAAAGAGCTGTTTTACCATTTGATGCATTATTCATTCATTCACTATATTCATAGTTACAATCTGGGATGGAAACCTACTTCTAAAGCCACAGTTGCCTTTGGGGTAAAAGCTTGGCTGTCAGAGAACGAAGCAGCAGTACGGGATAATAGAACCTTCTAAAATGTACTCACGCAGTCTCCATGAGACTTTGGTGGAGCCGACAGCGGCCATTTTAAATCACAGACTGGACGGAGGTTAGAGCATCAGGGTCGGTCTGAAGAAACACACGTCTCTGCTTCAGTCTGGACTCTCCACCTGCAAAAACAAACAAAGGAAAACATTACAGTGTGTGCAAAGGATCAGCAATATGCATTTATGTTATGAGTGTGACTGTCCTGATAATAAGAATCTGTCCAAATGAGTTAGTTTAGTTCATTTGCCATTTGCAATATTAAAAAAAACAGTGGACAAAGGCTGTGAGAGGCCCAGAGTGTAGAGCATTCATTCACTCATTCAAACAGACAAATTAGAACATAATAAAGCACAAACCACATAATACAAACAGGAGTCAGAGACACAATTGATACATAATTTAGCCAAAGATGTACAAAAATAAAGTTTATTCTATGAATATTATCAATAGTTCAATATATTGAACAGTCTAGTGTGTGCAAAATTGTTAAAGGTGAGATAAGTTACATTTCAATAAACTGGAGGATAAAAGCTGTCTGGGGATAGAAAGGTGAATGGCTGTTTATCAGTCCAGTTGTTGTTGTCGTAATATGTTTGTGAATTTGTCATCTATTGTACTGCATCTTTTTCTACTCTGTTATCTCAAAGTTGGAGGTGCACACATGTGCGTGGCCCCTCCCCTGGCCATATCTATCACTGTCTCTGCTTGGTCAGGGAAAAACGAAATTTCGATTTTCTATGTGTCTTGTACATATGTTTTTTTTTTAAAATAAAGCAAACTATGAACTAAATGATTTGTTGGTGTGTGGAAGTTAAAGTGTAGAGTTTGGTTCAAAACATCTGCTGGAGTTTGACGTCTTGAACTGAGCGCGACCCGTAGCACTTACGATATTCCTGGTCAATGGAGGAATTTACAAGAGTGGACAGTCATTATGGGGAATGGGAAAATGGTTTATAAACAGAATTTGGTTTAGTTAAACGGTCTTTTTCATGCAATAAAGCTGTTTTTCTTCTTGCCCAGTACAGATATATTCTAAAATAAACTTGAAACACAAACCGTTTTTATTGTCTGTGAAGCAGGAAGTCCGCCCGGCGGGCTAAGCGTGCTGCAGCCCGGGCGGTGGCAGAGGCAAAAACTCGGAGTTGGGAGGAGTTCGGAGAGGCCATGGAGGAGGACTATCGGACGGCCTCAAAGAAATTCTGGCAAACCGTCCGGCGCCTCAGGAGGGGGAAGCAGTGCTCCACAAACACTGTTTACAGTGTGGGTGGGGAGCTGTTGACCTCGACTGGGGATGTTGTCGGACGGTGGAAGGAATACTTTGAGGATCTCCTCAATCCCGCCGTCATGTCTTCCGAGGAGGAAGCAGAGGCTGGGGACTCGGGGTCGGACTCACTCATCACCCTGGCTGAAGTCACTGAGGTGGTTGGAAAGCTCCTCGGTGGCAAGGCCCCGGGGGTGGATGAGATCCGTCCTGAGTATCTCAAGTCGCTGGATGTTGTAGGGCTGTCTTGGCTGACACGTCTCTGCAACATCGCGTGGCGGTCGGGGACAGTACCTCTGGAATGGCAGACCGGGGTGGTGGTCCCTCTGTTTAAGAAGGGGGACCGGAGGGTGTGTTCCAACTATCGGGGAATCACACTCCTCAGCCTTCCCGGTAAGGTCTATTCCAGGGTGCTGGAGAGGAGAATTCGACCGATAGTCGAACCTCGGATTCAGGAGGAGCAGTGTGGTTTTCGTCCCGGCCGGGGAACACTGGACCAGCTCTATACTCTCCATCGGGTGCTCGAGGGTGCATGGGAGTTTGCCCAACCAGTCCACATGTGCTTTGTGGATCTGGAGAAGGCATTCGACCGTGTCCCTCGTGGGGTCCTGTGGAGGGTGCTCTGGGAGTACGGGGTTCGGGGCCCTTTGTTAAGGGCTGTTCGATCCCTGTATGACCGGAGCAGGAGCTGTGTTCGCATTGCCGGTAGTAAGTCGGACCTGTTTCCGGTGCATGTTGGACTCCGCCAGGGCTGCCCTTTGTCACCGGTTCTGTTCATTATATTTATGGACAGAATTTCTAGGCGCAGTCAGGGGCCGGAGGGGATCCGGTTTGGGAACCACAGGATCTCATCTCTGCTGTTTGCGGATGATGTTGTCCTGATGGCTTCATCAAACCGGGACCTCCAATGTGCACTGGGGCGGTTCGCAGCCGAGTGTGAAGCGGCTGGGATGAAGATCAGCTCCTCCAAATCCGAGGCCATGGTTCTCGACCGGAAAAAGGTGGTTTGCCCTCTCTGGGTGGGTGGAGAGTCCTTGCCTCAAGTGGAGGAGTTCAAGTATCTCGGGGTCTTGTTCACGAGTGAGGGGAGGATGGAGCGTGAGATTGACAGGCGGATTGGTGCAGCGTCGGCAGTGATGCGGTCGTTGTACCGGACCGTTGTGGTGAAGAGGGAGCTGAGCCAAAAGGCGAAGCTCTCAATTTACCGGTCAATCTACGTTCCTACCCTCACCTATGGTCATGAGCTTTGGGTAATGACCGAAAGGACGAGATCGCGGATACAAGCGGCCGAAATGAGTTTCCTCCGCAGAGTGGCTGGGCGCTCCCTTAGAGATAGGGTGAGGAGCTTGGTCACACGGGAGGAGCTCGGAGTAGAGCCGCTGCTTCTCCACGTGGAGAGGAGCCAGCTGAGGTGGCTCGGGCATCTGTTCCGGATGCCTCCTGGACGCCTCCCTCGGGAGGTGTTCCGGGCATGTCCCACCGGGAGGAGGCCCCGGGGAAGACCCAGGACACGCTGGAGGGACTATGTGTCCCGGCTGGCCTGGGAACGCCTTGGGGTCCCCCCGGAGGAGCTGGAGGAAGTGTCCGGGGTGAAGGAAGTCTGGAGGTCCCTGCTTAGACTGTTGCCCCCGCGACCCGGCCCCGGATAAGCGGAAGAAAATGGATGGATGGATGGAAGCAGGAAGTAACATTAGTGGCTGTTTGCATGCTAATTGTTGTTCGCTTTAGTGTCACAAACCACAAAACTCTGCTCTGGCCTCTGAAAGTTTATAAACAAGCTTATAAACTCATCATTATGAATAACTATGCTCTGAATGCGTAAGGTAAGTGAGGAATAACTTACCTTAGTTCGGTTTTTAATGTTTTTAAGACAGTAAAAATTAGATACAATTACTTGAATACATAAATACAAGCTTTTTCTGACCTTCTATGATGCTATCAAGATGAAAATGCCTAGTCATGTGCTTCCTACCTGCTTGTTTCTATGGATACATCATTGCTCTGCCTGTAATGTTCTACAGTATGACTTTTAAACAGCTCTACCTTACATTTATTCAATTACAGGTGTTTCTATTGCTCAAAAATGCCTTGTAACTCAGTCTGGTTGGGTTTCCATGAAGACAGAAAGGTTGAATGCCATACTGTGAAACATTCCAGACAAACCAATAACATCTACATAGAAAAAAAGCATTTGACGGGCCCTCCACCAGAAAAGCTACACAATGCACCTTTAAGTTGAGACACCAGGTCCATCATGTCTCCTCTGACCTACCCGTCATTGAACTCTGTCTTCATTTACAGGTCAACTTGCGAAGAAACCTGCCCATGAGTTGGTTCGTTAGTATTAATAACTTGCAAACAATAATGGAGTGACTGTGTGTTTGTAGTATGAAGTTATATTCAAATTTGACATTTACTAGATGAATTGGGAGCTCAGACTATGTATTGAAGTGACTTCTTGACAGCTTTATTTTTTTTAGTTATCTACCTAATTGGTTAGATATTATAGATGTCATAGGCCACATGGCGTGTTAAGCTGACAATACAATTTATAAACACGTCGATAGGTAAGAATAAACTATTTATTTCGTGTCAAAGTGCCCGGGACAGTCCGTGTTTACGTTACCATTGCTTTATGTGGTCACTAGATTGATTTTTAGCTATCTATTCTCACCTTTATTCCATTTAGCACGTGTTATTTTAAGATAAAAATAGATCTGATCGCTTTACCTGGAAGTTTCGGGTGCCGTCTACCATCGGAGAGGTTGTACAAGTGTATTTTGACGGGTGAAAAGGTTGATTTTGTACAGAAATGGAGCAGAGGAAACTTTTTGACGGCTCTGTCTGCTCCACTGCAGCTTAGCAACCGGACCACACCCTACGTCACTTCCGCCGCTCTATCTGGATTTTTTGTTTTTGTTTTAGCGCCACCTGGTGTAGAAAAACACTGACAAATAAAATAAATAAAAATATAGCTGCAAGCAGCAATGTGGGGCCAAGCAGCGACCCAGCCTAATTTGATGAGATGCGTTGGATCAGTCTTCGCCCGAGGATCCCAGGGATACCAAGTTTCTGAAAATCGGACTTACGCTTTAAAAGTTACAAGCAGAAAAGTCTCTCAAATTTTGACCCGTTGGTGGCGCTAGAGGATTTGAGCTGAGGCCCTGTCATTTTTTGTGTGGAATCCTGGGACAGACTAGAATACATGTGAAAAGTTTGAAAATAATCCTATGAAGGGATCCCGAGATATGAGCTCACTTCCTGTTTGGCGACTTTTAGGACGAGTTTGATTGGCTCTCACGACAAAACGATAAGAGATATCAAAACTCCAGGCATGTTTGTGATGAGGCTCAGTCCAAAGATGCTCTGTACCAAATTAGATCAAAATTGGTCCAAAATTGAGTGAGGAGAAGCATTTTGAGTGTTTTTCATAAAATTCAAAATGGCGGACATTCTATTCCGGCTGACATAACGTCATGGTGTGCATTTGATTCGACTTGGCCCAGGGATCCCCGGGATACCAAGTTTTTGAAAATCTGACTTACGGTTCAAAAATTACAAGCAGAAATGTCCCTCAAATTTTGACCTGTTGGTGGCGCTAGAGGGTTTGAGCTGGGGCCCTGTAATTTTTTGTGGGGAATCCTGGGACAGACTAGAATATGTGTGAAAGTTTGAAAATAATCGTATGAAGGGTTCCCGAGATATGAGCTCACTTCCTGTTTGGCGACTTTTAGGACACGTTTGATTGGCTGTCACGTCAAAACGATAAGAGATATCAAAAAACCGGGTACGTCTCTGATGAGGCTCAGTCCAAAGATGCTATGGACCAAATTTGAGCAAAATTGCTCCAAAATTGAGGGAGGAGAAGCATTTTGAATGTTTTTCATAAAATTCAAAATGGCGGAAAATCTTACCCGCCGAAAATTACGTCACAGAATGCGTTGGATTCGTCTTGCCCCAAGGAGTCCAGGGAGGCCAAGTTTTAGAAAATCGGACGTACGGTTCAAAACTTACAAGCCGAAATGTACCTGCAACTTTGACCTGCTGGTGGCGCTAGAGGGTTGGGGGTGGGGACGTAAAATTTGTTGAAGGGCATCATGAGACTATCTAGAATATGGGTGCACACCATTTGTTGTGGAAATTACAAGTTAAGTTGTAGAAACAGAAGAATGTTATTGATTTTCACAAAATCCAAGATGGCGGACATTCTATTCTGGCAGACATGACGTCATAGGATGCGTTGGATCAGTCTTCGCCCAAGGATCCCAGGGATACCGAATTTTTGAAAATCGGACTTACGGTTCAAAAGTTACAAGAAGAAATGTCCCTAAAATTTTGACCTGTTGGTGGCGCTAGAGGGTTTGAGATGGGGCCCTGTAATTTTTTGTGGGGAATCCTGGGAAGGACACGGACATCTGTGAAAAGTTTGAAAATAATCCTATAAACGGTTCCCGAGATATGAGCTCACTTCCTGTTTGGCGACTTTTCAGACACGTTTAATTGGCTGTCACGTCAAAACGATAAGAGATATCAAAAAACTGGGTACGTCCCTGATGAGGCTCAGTCCAAAGAAGCTATGGACCAAATTTGAGCAAAATTGGTCCAAAATTGAGGGAGGAGAAGCATTTTGAGTGTTTTTCATAAAATTCAAAATGGCGGAAAATCTACCCTGACGGAAAATGACGTCACAGGGTGCGTTGGATTCGGCTTGGCCCAAGGAGTCCAGGGATACCAAGTTTGTGAAAATTGGACATACGGTTCAAAAGTTACACGCAGAAATGTACCTGAAAATTCCTGCAACTTTGAGCTGCTGGTGGCGCTAGAGGGTTGGGGGTGGGGGCCTATAAATTGCTGTGGGTAATGAGGAGAGTGGCTGGAATGTGCATGCCAAATTTCACAACTTTTTACCAGACGGTTCTAGGGGTTGCCATAGACTCCCTATGGCGGAAGAATATTGCGTAATAATAATAGGAATCAATAGAAACACTATAGGTGCCTTGCAGCTACCGCTGCCTGGCCCCAATAATATAAATAAAAGTGTACCCAGACCTGGACTGGTAATTGGGCATACCGGGCATTTTCCCGGTGGGCCGACAGTCGTAGGGGCCGATGCCCTTCTTCTTTTTTTTTTTTTTTAACTTAGAGACCGGCCCACAATTTAGGACTGAACCAGGACTAAACCAGGACTAAATCAGGATTAAACCAGGACTAAACCAGGACTAATCAGGTCTAAATCAGGACTAAATCAGGTCTGAACCAGGACTAAATCAGGATTGAACGAGAACTAAACCAGGGCTAATCAGATCTAAATCAGGACTAAATCAGGTCTGAACCAGGACTAAACCAGGACTAAATCAGGATTGAACCAGGACTAAACCAAGACTAAATCAGGACTGAACCAGGACTAATCAGGTCTAAATCAGGACTGAACCAGGACTAAACTAGGACTAATCAGGTCTAAATCAGGACTAAATCAGGTCTGAACCAGGACTAAACCAGGACTAATTATGAGGGGCCGGTCTTAGCCAAAAATGCCAGGGCCGTTTTTTTGTCCCAGTCCAGACCTGAGTGTACCTATTAATTCAAAATTATAAAATATATTAAATAAGTAAATAATTATGTGTGTTTTATCTTGGTTCTTTTATTCAAGAAGCCTTGAATGGAAGGTTTGGAAATAAAGCTTTTGAATTAAAACCTTGCTTGTTTAATTTTTATTACAGTTTTGTTTATATTAAAATGTCATTGTGCACACAATCACGGCCTGACTCTCCCTGACAGAAGTCTCTGTCCCTAGATTAGATCCTCATAACAAAACATAGCAAGTTCTTATACCCCTCGGGGGGGCATAAGCAAATGCGTACATGTGTAATCAAGACATAACATTACGACAATCACAGAATAACAGTCAGTCCAAGCCTGGGTCATTCACATCAGAATAACAACTGAAAAACAAGTAAAGGTCAGTAGAAATTTACCTGACATATATCGTAGCCCTAAGGCCCTGGCTAAATTTTTAACATGATTAACAACCTCATTTCATTAGGAATCACAAAACCAACTTATACATGACATATATATCTGATTATATGAATGATTATTGTAAGATTTCCATCACAAGACCAATTCAATACGTTTTACCTACATTTACATTAAGGTAATAGTATATCCCTGCATCTTGTCAATTATTTGCAAGGACATCTGCTAAAAATAATAATTAGTAATGATTTTCAGAATGCATTTTAGTTGGAAATGTATTAAAAACTGACAAAATTGTGCTGAATCTGATATGCCAGTGACAATACTTTTTTTTCTTCTAATTCTTACCATTTATTCATACAGTATTTATTGTTTTGTTTTTCTCATGGATGTAAGACATTTTTCAGATGTATATTTTGCACTTTGACCTTGTTTAAAATGGGTTTATTACATTTTAATACACACACTCAGTAGGTATTTTTTTCTCATCATTTATTTATATACTGTATTTCTAATCGTTTATACACGTATAAATTTATCTCATGCCTAAGAAATGCGTTATGATATATTCATATCTTTATTATCAATTTTATTATTATTTTTATACCTATTTTATCATTATCGTTATTATCTATTTAATTATTGTCTTTATTATCTATTTTATTATAATCTTTATATCTATTTTATTATTGTCTTTATTATCTATTTTATTATTATCTTTATTATTTATTTTATTATTATCTTTATACCTATTTTATCATTATCGTTATTATCTATTTAATTATTGTCTTTATTATCTATTTTATTATAATCTTTATATCTATTTTATTATTGTCTTTATTATCTATTTTATTATAATCTTTATATCTATTTTATTATTATCTTTATATCTATTTTATCATTATCTTTATTATCTGTTTTATTATTATCTTTATTATCAACCACACTGCTCCTGAATTCAGGATTCAGGAGGAGCAGTGTGGTTTTCGTCCCGGTACCAGCCGGGGAACACTGGACCAGCTCTACACTCTCCATCGGGTGGTCGAGGGTGCATGGGAGTTTGCCCAACCAGTCCACATGTCCTTTGTGGACCTGGAGAAGGCATTCGACCGTGTCCCTCGTGTGGTCCTGTGGGGAGTGCACTGGGAGTATGGGGTCTGGGGCCCTTTGCTAAGGGCTGTTCGGTCCCTGTATGACCGGAGCAGGAGCTGTGTTCACATTCTACACCAGGACTCTAAAAGAAGCTGCAAAGGACAACCAGACAGTATTTACTACCTGAATTTTGCCAGTGATCATAATCTTTTCAATCATTCATTCATTCATTCATTCATTTTCTTCCGCTTTTCCATTTTTCTGGGTCGCGGGGGCAGCAGTCCAAGCAGTGTTCTGCTGCCCAGAACACAATGCACCAGCCCCCATGAATCCTCCCGCAGGTGGTGGGTCCACAATCAACAGTGTTAAAATGTGGATGATACATTTAAAACTGTATGAAAAACCAGAAAGCAAAGTTATTTTAGGCCAAGATTTAAACTCATATATGCAAAATCGTAGTCTCTCGTTTCCTTAATTCAGATTTTTTTTAAAGTGGAAATCTCAGGATATCAACGTTAATGTCCTTAGCCAGGACCCTCTTGTTCCCCACCTTCTGCACTGAGTCCAGAGGACAGCCCAGGACAGAGCTGGACTTCTTGATGACCTTGTCCAGCCTCTTCTTCTCCCTCTCTGTGATGCTGCTGCTCCAGCAGACCACACCGTACAGGCTAAGGTCACCTCTATGCTGGACCATGAGTCTCACCCCCTGCAGGACGCTCTGTCTGCTCTGGAGAGCAGCATCAGTGACAGACTGATTCACCCTCGCTGTGTGAAGGAGAGGTTTCGCAGGTCTTTCCTTCCTGCTGCTGTTAGACTGTACAACGAACAATGTTAACATGTCATTCAACGTATCTGCACTTACAAATATTCACCTATAATCCAGAGTCTATTTTTAGGTATAGTTTTAAAATTATCCTAGGCCATTATTTATTTATTTATTATATTGCATGTTACTTTTTCGTGCTGTTCTTGATCTGTGCGTTGCAACACTGGAATTTCCCCACTGTGGGACTAATAAAGGCATATCTTATCTTAATGTTAAATCCAATGCTACCAAACCTCTTGTAATTTCCACTTTTGCCACTAGATGTCACCAAACAGCCCCAAAAGCACTACACGTTCAAAAACACGTAGAAAGTATGATTTTCTTTTATTTGGTTGAAGAAACGCACTTCACTCACCCTTCTGACAACAACAATTTCTCAATGCGACAATTTAAGTTCAAACAAAGGACACAGGTAAGGCATCAATGTACAGAAAACTGGATATTTAAAAACACAAAATGTAATGTTTTAACTAAACAGTTGGTTCAAGAGCAAAATGAACTGAGGTTTATTACATAGAAGTGATAAAAATACTGCTAAAATGTACAAATAATTGGCCAAAAGTAAAGACTACTTAAAAAAAATTCCCCCATTGTCAGTGTCATGTTCATAATAGGTTTTTGTGAATCGACTGAAAAACAGGACTAAACCAGGATTTAACAAAGATTAAAGAAATAAAATAGACATGATGATGAATCACAACATCGCAGTGCAATGTAATGCACAAAATTTAAAAAAAGTTTTAAAAAAAGTAAATTCAAAACCATAAAAAGCTCAAATAGTATCCTCCCTTCAGTGTATTCCTTCATCTTGGTTTACTTCAACTCGTTTGGATAAGTCTGTATTTTGTGGCGCTGTGTAAATGAAATAGGCCTATACACCACGACGACCAATCAGCGCGTCCCACGGCTCCAGACTCCAGACCTACAAAAGTGAACATCCTCCACGGCTGGCCGCATTATTGTCATTCTGAGGAAGACAGACAGACAGATATATATTATTTTTTACTGGGATGATAATGGCAGTATTTATTGACAATGACAAACTATTGAATCTGAATATGAGTGTTGCTATTTTATAAACATGTATTAAGAAAATAGAATGTCTTATTTTGATATTGTTCAACCCACCATATTCCAGTTGAGCCTTGTCATGATGTCCTGGGCAAGAGCGAAAAAGGCCTGAAAAGAGACAGAAAAGATACAAGAATGTTTTTTAAAACTACCATCTGTAATTAGATTAGCTGATCTGGCCCTGTTGTATTCTCAATCATCAGTACAGTGGTACCTCACCTTACGAATGACCCAACAAACGAAAATTTCAAGTTACGAAACGCCTTCACGGTAAATTTTGGTCTCTAGATGAGAATGAAATTTCAAGTTACGAAACGCGAAATCTCAAAAATTCAAATAATGCGCGCTCAGTCACACACATTATACGCTTTTCTCAGACTGGATTTAAACTTTTCTCACATTTGTCTCTCGTTTAAACACTCAAACTTTCATAGATTTTCAACAAAATTATTAATAGTGAAGCGTGTGGGGGGAAGGGGGAGGGGGGAGAAAACTGCGCTCTGACACGTGTGATAGCGGCATGTGTGACAGCTGACCCGGCGCTGCCAGCAGGTCTAGACCTGGACTAAATCAGGACTAAATCAGGATTAAACCTGGACTAAACCTGGACTAGACCTGGACTAGACCAGGTGGATTAAAGCGCCGCGCGTGGGTCTATTTCCTGGTTTTGTTTCGAGTCACAGCTGAGGCGAGCAGCTGCTTGCATGCAAGAGCCGCGGTCTAGACCTGCTCTCCAGGGCCACTCCAGGCACGGAGCCCCAGACATCCAGGGACCCAGGGGGACACTGCTAGCCCGCCTTAAGAGCTCCCTAAGCGGGCATGGGTCCGGGGATTGTCCCGGTCACCGGCCTGGAGGTCTTGAAGAGGCCGACCTCACGGTTCTGTCCATGCCGCTCTGTGAGCACCTTACGCGGGCAGGTCTAGAGCAGCGGCTCGCCTCAGCTGTGACTCGAAACGAAACCAGGAAATAGACCCACGCGCGACGCTTTAATCCACCTGGTCTAGTTCTGGTTTAGTCCTGGTTTAGTCCTGGTTTAGACCTTGGTCTAGACCTGGTTTAGACCTTGGTCTAGACCGGCTGTCAGCTCCACGCCGGAACCAGGAAATAGACCCACGCGCGGCGCTTTAATCCACCTGGTCTAGTCCTGGTTTAGTCCTGGTTTAGTCCTGGTTTAGTCTTGGTTTAGTCCTGGTTTAGTCCTGGTTTAGACCTTGGTCTAGACCTGGTTTAGACCTTGGTCTAGACCTGCTGGCAGCCCCGCGCCGGGTCATGTGCGCTATCACACGTGTCAGAGCGCACTCTTCTCCCCCCTCCCCCTTCCCCCCACATGCTTCACTATTAATAATTTTGTTGAAAATCTATGAAAGTTTGAGTGTTTAAACGAGAGACAAATGTGAGAAAAGGACGCAGAACACAATGTTACACTATAAAAAAAGTTACACTATAAAAAAAAAACTTGGATCGGGGCCTTGGAACGAATCAGGCTTTTTCCATTGAAATAGCTACTCAACTTACGAATTTTTCACGTTACGAAACCACTTCTGGAACAAATTAATTCCGTAAGGTGAGGTACCACTGTACTAGATGCTGTCTAGGCCTGAGTGATCATATTTCACTTATGCTCTATCCTTGTTATAAACCATCATATAGACTGCTTGGCCCAGAAAATACCCCTAGGATATGGCCAAAAAGTGTAATCCTTGAGCTACTGGACTGCTTCCACTCCACGGACTTTGCAGTGTTCAGTTGAAGGTGGTTAGCCCTGCACCTGCAGAGCATTCACATCTGTGGCTGAGAAGAGGGCCCTAAACAAACTCCAGTCCATCCTGTATAACCCCCAGCACCCCCTGCACAGCACCATCACCGGACAGGCACCTTTGAGGACAGGTCCTCAAAGGTGTCCTTGTCCTGCTCCATGGACAGACTCTAGAAGTCCTTTTTTCCCGCAGCTATCTATATTCAGAGTTGAGGGCTTGTTAACACGCCAGTTCTATTTTTGTGTGGACAATGTTACATCATGGAAGGAGATTTGTGTCTTCTTTCACAACAACCATGACTGACACTTGACATACAGCTGCTTCTTAAAGCCAGGGATGTAGCCTATAGGTCTGTGGACAGTGTGGAATACAGTAGAGCCAGGAGTGCCCTGAGGAGGGAAATAACATTTGCCAAAGTGGCTTATAAAAAGTGGATAGAAGCCCACCTTGACACCAAATCTCAGCAGGTGTGGCAGGGCATTGAGGCTCTACAGACTAAGAGAACATCATCTGCCCCAGTCATGTGTTCTTCCACTCTGTTCTATGCTCATTTTGACTCATTTGAGACAACAAGGACGTTGTTATGCTGCCCCTGCTCTCTGGAGAGAGCACAGCACCAGCCCTGAGCCTACATGAGGTGAGGCTCTGTCTGCGCAACATCAACCCGAGGAAAGCGGCTGGACCAGACAGTGGGGTCAGGTGTTTATAGACTGTGTAAACAAGTGGGCAGAAGTTTTCACCACCATCTTCACTCTCCACTTTTTGGGTCCCTGTGTGTTTTAAAGCTACCATGGTCATTCTTGTTTTTAAAAACAAGCCAGTGTCACATGCCTCAGCACATCAAAAAGGCCATTCCACCGACTTTGGACCAGTTTCATTTCCCATACAGGGAACACAGATCAACGGACACTGCTGTCGCTAATGTGGTTCACCCCCTGTTGGGTGCAAGGATGCTTTTCATTGATTTTAGTTACACACCACTTTAACACCATTCTGCCCAACACATTACTGCTGAAACTGTGTGACCTTGGACGGAACAGCGCACTATGCAACTGGATACTGGACTTCCTAACCAACCGCTCTCAGAGTGTGAAAGTAGGTGTGCACATCTCATCCACCATCTACATCAACACAGGTGCTCTCCAGGGGTGTGTGCTAAGCCCACTACTGTACACCCTCTAAACACATGACTGTTCTGCATTCTTCCCCACTAATCACATCATAAAATTTGCAGATGGCACAACTGTGCTCGGACTCATTACAAACAACGAGACTGCAAACAGGGAACACTAAACACAATCTTGCCTTAAACATAAAAAAGACCAAATAAAGGATAGTGGACTTCTGCAAAGGGGCAAATCATGCACCACTGAACATCAATTGAGAGGGATCTGTCCTGGGGCTAAAACATCATGTCTGCTGTACGGAAAGTTCAGCAGAGGCTCTTCCTGAGAAACTGAAGAGAGGCAAACTCCCCCAGAGGCCAAGGATAAACTCTTACACCTGTGCCATTCAGAGTGTGCTGACTATAGTGTGCTTGTTTGGTTCTCCAGCTGCACTAAAGCAGAGAACACTCCAGAGGGTGATGAAAAGTGAGGGAAAAATGTTTGGGTCCAACCTTCCGGAGATTGTCACCATGTACACCTCCCGCCACCTGCACCAGACTCACTACATCCCCAGGAAACTCTCCCACCCAGCACACTGCCCGTTTCTCCTGTTGCCTTCTGGAAGTACAGGTTACTTCCAGCCAGAACCACTAGAATGGCCAACAGCCTCTACATCCAGGCTATCAGAGTTCTCCTTGAGCCTGAAAGAAGACCAGAGAGGGGAGTGGGGGCAGGGTTCAAATCTATTACCTACTGGTGAAACAAATCAAATAAATTTACAGATGGCAGCTTTAATTACATGGTTTAAATACATTGAGGTTTTGTCCTCTTTTGGGTTGGTCATTACCCTGACTTACACCGATTGATATGTGTAGCATATCCACACATTATCAATAAGGAAAAAAGATAGAATCCAGTTGAGAAAAAAAGCACAGACACCTTTCTCACAGATGCACAAAGTGCTTCTTTCTGTACATTTGTCAAAAATAAAAGTCTTTACTTTTGCTAAACTGTGGTACGTCCATTGGCGTCACCATGTTTGTTTTGGTTTCTTTGGGCACCTCATCAGCTCCGTGATTGGTCTAAGCCGATGGTGGCCTGGTCAAACAGGATTTAGTTTTTAATTGTTTAGAACTACTTTAGTCATGTGTGAAAAATCCCTCAGTCGTCCAGGTAGAATCCATGGTAAAGGGAGAAATTCAATTTGTCAACTGGACAAAGTTTATTTGGTCGAAGACGTTTCGCAGCTTTACCAACTGAGCTACTGGGGGGCAGCAGAAGCTCAGTTGGTAGAGCTGCGAAACGTCCAGGGGTTGGCGGTTCGAACCCCCTCTTGACGGGTTGACCGCATCTGATCCCAGCTCCCACAGATGAGCGCTGCCGTTGTGTCCTCGGGCAAGACACTTAACCCCACCTTTCCCCCAGTGTCTGCGGACATTGGTAGCCCCCATGGCAGAAGATACATCAAGGCCTGTTGTGACGTGAGCCGTCCTCATGGGGGGGGGGGATTCATGGGGGTTGGTGCATTGTATTCTGGGCAGCAGATCTGCTTGGACTGCTGCCCCCACGACCCAGAAAATGGAAAAGCGGAAGAAGATGAATGAATGAATGAATGAACGTTTCGCAGCTCATCCAAGCTACTTCGTCAGTTCTTCTCCAAACTGACGAAGCAGCTTGGATGAGCTGTCCAGTTGACAAATTGAATTTCTCCCTTTACCATACTTTAGTCATGGTTTAGTTCAGTTTTAGACATGGTCAGGTTAAATCAGGTGGGATCGTTTCTATTTTCTTTCACATTTTCATGATATTTGTGCAAAGTTGGAGAACAGACTTGTGCCCTCACCTCTTCTACATTGATGCCGGACTTTGCACTGGTCTCCAAAAACTTTATTCCATAATCCATCGCCAACTAGAAACAGCAAAACAAAACAGTCAGTCTTTAAATATGATATCATTGCTTTACACTTAAATATATACACAGTCCGTACCTTCTCTCCACTTTCTTTGGACACCTGTCTGTGGTCGTTCAGGTCACATTTGGTTCCCAGAATTATCCTGTCTGCGTCTGAAGGAGCATGCTGAGAAATACAGGGTATAAGTACAGGTATTTAGTGAATAAGAAAACTGTTTATTATTATTACAGCATTCAGTAAAGGAAATTTAGATTCACAAATTACTCAATTTGAGTTGCGGTTAAACACTTTTGGGAAACAGGAGTCGTGCATGTTTAAGATTTCATTCAGAACTCTGCTGCTCTTGACTGGAACCAGGAAGCACGAGCACACATGTCCTGGTCTCAGTGTGTAATCAGTGCTGGTTGGGAGGCAGGTAGGACTTAACTTTCCCCAAAAGTCTGAGCTGGAAGAAGCTGTTTTTGACCACAGAGCCTATCTGTTTGTCCATTTTAAAAGCATCATCAATAAAAACACCAAGACATTATACAAACGGGTGGCAGAAGGAGGACAAATGATTAAAAGCACTGTTAAAAGAAGCCAGATTTGATTCTCCGAATACCACAATTAAAATTTTTTGGTCATTTTTTGTCATTCAACAGAGTCTGTTTTTGCATTAAGCAGCAAATAAATCTGGACATCATCAGCAAGGCAATGAAATGAAATCTTATATTTTTCAAAAATTTAACCGAATGCCAGCATATAAAGGGAAAACAAAACAGGTCCTAAAATTGAGCCTTGGGGCACACCAGTGTCGAGAGAAGCTTTTCATGAGGTAAATGGCCCAAGATTACCTGAGAAAAAACCTGTGTGCTAGATATGACTGAAACCATTTGAGCACGGTGCCTTTAATCCCTGCACATGTCTCAAGACGGGACAGAAGAATTTTGTGGTCAATAGTGTCAGCTGACAGTGCCACTGTCAGGTCTAGGAGCACCAGCACAGAAGAGCTACCAGAGTCAGAAATTAAAAACAGATCATTGAAAATTTGAAAGTGCAGTTTGTGCTGTGCAAGGCCTTAAAACCAGACTGGAATTTTTCAAAAATGTAAGGGTGCACTTTTTTTGTGTGTGTGACAAAAATGCCTCCTCAGGAGGGGCTATATTATGTTACTATGTTTAATGGCCCCCTCCTATTGAGGGACACATTAACCAAGTTTAAAATACAAGGTCCAGTAAAATGAAAAACATCTTTAAAACATCTTTAAACATCTTAGCCGGCAGCAGACCTAAGGGACAGTTTGAAACTCTTAGACTTTGTACAATCTTGGGTTATAGGCTCAAAGTCTCAAATCAACTGTACAGGGAGAAACAACACTGGGGTCAGGGGCAGTACAAAATTCTACAGAATAAATGCTAGACTCTTTGTCACTGAAAAAAGTACAAAATTTCTCACAGAAAAGTGCATGGAAACATGCTAGAATGTTCAGTGGGATTTACAATCTTGATGAAAACATTAAACAAAACTTGGGGCTGGTTACAGTTGTTGTACAATTGTTGTAACAATTGTATGATGTTTAACAGTAGTAATTTTATGATGATTATTTATGTTTTGATTAGTTTGTTTTGTGATTTTAATGTCTTTCTTATTCTGTAAAGCACTTTGAATTACTGTGTGTACAAATTGTGCTATAAACTTGCTTTGCCTTCAGGCATGGTAGGGCTGCCCAAATATAAAAAGTATAATCACACCATCACTAATCACTATTTTAATTAGGCTAGGGCTGAAAAATTAATTGAATCGATATTGCAATTTGAAAAGTCAAAATTTAAAAATAATAATTTCTACACAAACAACAAAATATCCTGTCTTATGCTGTATAAAAAACAACCCTATAGTTTAGATCTGTGATTGTTGTATTATTTTGTCAGCTCATATATTATATCCATCCATTTTCTTCCGCTTATCTGGGGCCGGGTCGCAGGGGCAACAGTCTAAGCAGGGACTCCCAGACCTCCTTCACCCCGGACACTTCTTCCACCTCCTCTGGGGGGACCCCAAGGCGTTCCCAGGCCAGCCGGGAGACATAGTCCCTCCAGCGTGTCCTGGGTCTTCCTCGGGGCCTCCTCTCAGTGGGACATGCCCGGAACACCTCCCGAGGGAGGCGTCCAGGAGGCATCCGGAACAGATGCCCGAGCCACCTCAGCTGGCTCCTCTCGACGTGGAGAAGCAGCGGCTCTACTCCAAGCTTCTCCCATGTGACTGAGCTCCTCATCCTATCTCTAAGGGAGCGCCCAGCCACTCTGCGGAGGAAACTCATTTCGGCCGCTTGTATCCGCGATCTTGTCCTTTCGGTCATTACCCAGAGCTCATGACCATAGGTGAGGGTAGGAACGTAGATTGACGGTAAATTGAGAGCTTTGCCTTGTGGCTCAGCTCCCTCTTCACTACAACGGTCCAGTACAGCGACTGCATCACTGCCGACGCTGCACCGATCCGCCTGTCAATCTCGTCAATCATATATTATATGTATTACATATTATATATATATTTATTTATGTCAGTTCTCTTGGACATGTTTAAACTGTGACCTATGAATTATAATTATAAATATCTAATTTGTAATCAGTCAATAATCACAATTAATTGCTTCATTCCACTGCCTTAATGCATTGACTCTAGATATCCAGTAGAGGGCAGCACATATGACATTTTGAGTGTTATGACATCACTGTGTAACTGGAGTCTCACCTCCTCGATGAAACTGATCCAGTCCTTCAGGTTGTCAAAAGTGCTCTCGTTAGTGATGTCATACACCAGCATGATGCCCTGCATGGACAGGAAGTGAGGTCAGAGGGTACAGGAAATGACACTGGCAGAGGAAGTACCAGATCGAACAGAAACAGGCCGCATCTCATTTCTCTTTCCTCGCTTCCTTCTCCTCAATTCCTCTCATCGATCCTCCATTTTCCAGCTGTGAATCAAATGTGTCATAGTAAGTGGTGTACCAAAGACAATCACGGAAGGAAGAAGAAGACATGAGGGAGGCTTCAAGAAGAAGATAAATTAATCAAATTTTTTCCTTCATAAATGAACAATTATCTTGTGAACCGTTGGTCCCAAAGGCGCTGACACAACAGAAGAACTGACCCACACTGAGCTGCAGCTGGACAGGGTGCAGTCTGAGTCTGGGGTTAGATAAATCCATGTTTGTGTTTGTTAGGTTTGTACGTCAGCATCTGTGACTCTGTTCTACATGGAATCTCTGTAGATCAGAGGTCTTCAACAGGGGGGTCGCGACCCCCCTAGGGGTCGCGGAGGTACTGCAGGGGGGTCACGAAATCTTTTGATTTCACTTTAAAATAATATAATTTTATATTTTATAGTGTAAAATACAGTATTAACCTGTGTATTATTTCCTTGTATCGGATGTACCATAACAGAGTAGCAATGTTTATACATGACACTAAGCTCAATTTAATATAAAACACAATTCTATGCCGTATATATAGTAGGGGGTCCCTGGCCCAGTTCGCCATCTGTTTGGGGGTCCCTGGCCTGAAAAACGTTGAAGACCCCTGCTGTAGATTACACTGAAGTGTCCTCACCTCTCAGGCTTCTGTCACTTCACCAAGTTTAACAAGAACAAACTACAACATGGACAGTCTGTCCTGTCATGACTGCACTCGCCACTAGCAGACGCCAGAGTGTTTGTCTGGCTGCGTGACTAGCACTAGCTTAGTCTGCTTCACTTTTGAGGGAGTTTGAAAGAAAAAGATAGAATGTGCTTTCATTTGGACTTTCTTGTTGGACACACAATGGGATTATTTTTCAAAGAGGAGCAGTTTATGTTTGGTACCTAAGTTATGGTCGCATTACAGATAAAACTGTCCGGGGCCTATAGATGACAAAATCTATAGGCCTCGGACAGTTTTATCTGTAATGGGCAGCTGGCCAGCGGTCCACTACTGCATTAATCCATTTATTGGGTAGAATAAACCCAGCAGAAGATGAATTTAATTAATTATTTAATTAATTAATCCAGAATTTAGTAAAAAAAAATCACCCAAAAAGTTGTTTTGTTAAAATAATCACCCAAACTTCTGAGTCAAAATAACCCAGAGTTGTGTTGGTCCAATAGTGACCCAGCACTGGGTTATTATTTTACACAGGTTGGATTGTTTTTCAGTCTGTACGAACATTTTAAGACAAAAATGACGAGCCTGAAAGCAGCAGTTACAGAGAGAGGGAGGACAGTTGTTCAAAATAAAATTAATTGGAGTCTATGGAGTCGCACCCATGAACACTTCCTATTTGTAACTCAGCGGCTAGCGGCTTAGACCATTTGGTCTATAGTCTGCATTCAAAGGCGTCTAACTAGAAGCGTTTGGTGCGATATTGACACTGTGGTCTGATGGTCTGAACCCAGCATTAGACTGAATTGAATATCAACTCTGTGAGTCTCTTCTAAATAAATAAAAGAATAATTAATTTGACTAACCTTAGCTTGTTTGCAATAGAGCGAAATTAGACTTTTGAATGATTCATGACCCGCTGTGTCCCTGAAACAAAAGACGTCTCATATTACCAGAGATACAGATTGTTTTTGCAAATCCCATCCATCCATTTTCTTCCCCTTATCCAGGGCCAGGTCACAATGGCAACAGTCTAAGCAGGGACTCCCAGACTTCCTTCACCCCAGACACTTCCTCCAGCTCCTCCGGGGGGACCCCAAGTCGTTCCCAGGCCAGCCAGGAGACATAGTCCCTCCAGCGTGTCCTGGGTCTTCCCCGGGGCCTCCTCCCGGTGGGACATGCCCGGAACACCTCCCGAGGGAGGCGTCCAGGAGGCATCTGGAACAGACGCCCGAGCCACCTCAGCTGCTCCTCCTGATGTGGAAGAGCAGTGGCTCCACTCCACTCAATTTTTTTTGCAAATTATGATAGAAAATTATGAATCAATATGACAATTATCAGTAGTTTTGTAGTAAACAAACAAAAAAATACTCACCATATTTGGAGCAAGATTTTCTTGCCGTCCAAATGTATTATCTTGGTGCTGAAGCCAGCACCTAAAGAAAAGAACAAAACACTATTGTCAAGCAAAACTGTAGAAGTTAAAGGTGCAGGTTGAATTGTGTAACTTTTCAGGTGGAGGTTTCATCAGCTTCTTGTTTCCATGTTACTGCTTTACCTGGAATGTTCCACTGTTTGACTATTTATGAGTCTGTGCTTCCTGTTATGCTACATTTTGAGGGCATTTTCCCCTTTCAAAAGATATCATATACAATTAAATTCTTAATTGCTATGGCAACGGTCCTAATTTTTCATAATTCTGAAACCTAGCTTGTAGTCAACAACTACAGTAATCACCAAAAATCATATTATAGCATTTTACAGTATTACACAATGTTTCACTGATTATTCAGTGAAATTATTCATGGATTATGCTTTACCATATTGAATTACACAATTTTATGGATAAAAAAATCAGCTCAGTGTCAATAATAAAATACTTTATTTATACTTAGCGGGAATCTCGGGGTGTCGCTGCTTTGCCACAGACCAACAGAGTTTAAGGGGAAGTTGGCTGTGTGCCCGGGAGGTGCCAGTTTCGGTAGGAGGCATGGTGGGAGTCCAGAGTGATTGTTAGACTCACATGTGTGCATTTGGCCAAATATATTAGTAAGCCTTTTAAACAGTTTGTGTATGTGACTGTTTTAATTATGAGGATGTGCATTTTAATCACCTGTTTAACAGATGATTCACTCAGGCTTCATTATTCCCATCACTGTAAGGAGCTTTGTGTTACATTTTGTATGAAAAGCGCTTTATAAATATTGTTTCATTGATTGATTGATTGATTGATTGATTGATTGATTGACATGTTTTAATGCATGTTAACAGATAAAAACACATCTGAACACTTTACATTTGTAGAAGCATTTATGTTTTTTTAAAACTCTGGGTTTTAACACGTTTAATCTGGTCATGTGACACGGCGCAGTCGTTCTATCCAGAGCCTGTTCCACATGAGCAGAACTCTTGTTTTTGCTCAGGAGGAGCCGACTCCAGAGGAGTGCTACAAAGTCTTCAGAGGAAGGATCCTGGAATTGAGAAACACAAAGTGACTGCACAGGGCGCACGGCCTCACTGTTTCTCATCAAATACCTTTATATATGAACAAATACCTTTATGAACTTTTTTCAAGTGGTTTATCAAGACAAACAGTCTTGTCCATGAAGGAGCACGTTTAGTGAGCTAATCTGACATTAAAGGGCGTTTGACCAGAGCCGAGCCTCTGCGGGGGGCGTCTGTGGACCCACTTTTACAGAAATATGTACTACAAGTTTAAACTAGGGTGTCAAAGTTCACTGCACAGTTTAATTGAGCCTTTTTACAACTTAAGAAATTGTTAACAAACATTAACTGTTATCATAATGTGGAGATTTTATCCAAAGATTATTTGCAGGAAGTCTGTAAACAACCAACCCACCGCGGTATTATAGAGTTTATCTCTCTTTGTTAATTCGCTCGTCTTTAGTGCGGATAATCGAGGTTCAAACGTGGCGTCAGAATTTTTATGTTTATTTATTCATTCTTCCCCTTTAGTGTATAAACCAAATAAATCATTAAGACTTAATACTTTTATTAGCAGAAGTGATTATTATGTGTTTGTAAAGAAAATATAAGCAGCTTAGTGCCCAACATTTCTGAAAGAGAGAAATTCTAAAGTAGGTTATCAGAATTAAACCAGGACTAAACCAGGACTGAACAGGTCCACACTATGGACCAGAGCCAAATGTCAGTGCGTATTTTCTTACCGACAGTTAAATTGAAGGTCTTGAACGTGCCTTCAACGAATCTGTGGCGGAGGCACGTTTTCCCGACAGCGTCACCTCCTATCATCACCAGCTTCAACGTTCCGTCGTATTTGTCCATGGCTCCAGCTCCAGCTCCGGTTTGGATCAGCCGCGTGACAGTTTCACTGTGACAGTTTCACTGTGACAGTTTCACTGTGACAGTTTCACTGTGACAGTTTCACTGTGACAGTTTCACTGTGACAGTTTCACTGTGACAGTTTCACTGTGACAGTTTCACTTTATTGGAACCACCAACACCCACACGTTATTTCCCTAAATGAACGTGAAAGGAGGTCAAACTACAATTTTTATACTACAGTTTTATACTTCCGCATATTCACATTGAGACATAAGCTGACACACCTTTTGTTTTACTCAACAACCCCTCCATTTCCAAAGATTTGTTTCCTCTTACAGATTCGATCTTGCTATAAATACACAAAACCAAATGGACAGCACTACAGTAATGAAATAAAGCAATATCCCTACTTCCAGACAATAAAAAGCTAAAACATATAAATATCTTAGGAACATATTTTAATGTGCATATTGTTTAAACAGCTGTTCATTTCAATAAGTGTCCTTTTACACTTAGAGTTAGACTTAGACAAACTTTACTGATCCACAAGGGAAATTGTTTTGGGTACGGTAGCTCACTCATCAAATATAATGTATAATATATAATAATATATAATAATATATACCTAGGCCTGTAATAGAGGGTAAAAAGAAAAAAACAATAGATGGAATAGCAACCAAAGAGCAATAGACCTGTGTCAGATGAGACATAATTATATACATAAAAATAATGATAATAAAATATATATGTGCAAATCAGATTTAAATAGAAAAGCAGTAGTCAAATATAAAATACAATATCAAATAAGATGTACAATACCAGCTATATACAGTTGGGAGTATTGTCTCGGGAGTGTTACATTATCTTATCTCTTTTGTTTATTCTTTCTATATATATATTGTACATATTCTTTTTGTATGTATATCTAAATATAAAAACATGATACACAAGAGACCTGATGTAGAGACATCGTGGCAAAGACAAGGTTGAGCTCCGTCTGAGTTTTTAAATGATCCAGAAAGACCCAAGAATCACTGCGAAACAAGAGCGGCGCGAAATTAATAATTGAATTGAAATTGTTTACCGGTCGATGTTTACTTTGAATTTGAAAACATCTACTTTTCGGCAGTGAGCTGGTCTGAACCAGGACTGGGACAGGACTAAAGCAGGACTGCCACAGTACTGCCTGAATTTCAGTTCAGCAGGAGGCCTGAGGACTAAGAAAAATGGTCTGACTGTCTCTTTTGCACCATGACCCAGTTTGCAGCGCTGTAATAAAATAAAACATAAAAAAATATATTCATGTTTTTATCTTTGTAGGTTATAAGACTTGTAGGTAATTGTAAAAATGAATAAATGTCAGAGGGTAAAAATTCTCAGCGTTATTATAGTCCCACACATTTACCACAAGAGGGAGCTATGACACTGTTTTATGAACACACCCTTCTCATCGTCTGCAATAAAAGCAAGAATAACAAACATGTATAATATAACTGTAGGAATAAATCATACATAATAGCCTCACAAATCTTTAAAGGGCCCATATTATGCTATTTTCTGATTTATGTTCTAATGTTGTTTCCTCATCACAAACATACCTGGAGATTTCCTTTTAGATTCTATTGTACTTTGCCTTGAAATATCTAAAACAGGGGTCCCCAACCTGTAGTTTGGGAGCTTCCGGTAGCTCTCCACCCCCTTCCAACTAGCTCTCCAGGGTATTTCTGAATTACATGTATAGTGCTAAATAAGTAACATTTGATTAGATAAATGCCTATTGCCACTCTATACTTTTCTGCAATTTCCCCATTGTGGGACAAATAAAGGATTATCTTATCTTACTAATAAATGGATAATGGTTTATGTTTTATAGGCATCTAACTAATAAGGCTAATAGGCATCTAACTATATAAGGCTTATATAGCCTATACTACATTTTTTTGACCATTGAAACTAGTAGCTCTCTGGCATTTTCATTATGTAAAGGTAGCTCACCAGAGGAAAAAGGTTGGAGACCCCTGATCTAAAAGGTGCAGTAAATGCAAAAAACGTGAAACTTGTGCGTTTCTATCAGCGACTACACCCTAGAAATCACTGTATTGCAACAAAAAGCTGCATTTTAATAATTTTAGCTACATATGACCTATAGAATGTTATCTAAACCCATGCAAGTATAATATAGATCCATTGATTACCACGATCCCATTATACTAGTAGGCTATATTTCCGCCATATCCTCCTGGGACCTGAAGAAAAAAAGTATATCTAAATTATTATTATTGATATTATGATTATTATTATTATTTTTAATTTTCTATTTGGAGGTAAATTAACACCTTAGCGTTTACATTTTGTTAATTTTATTTTTATTCATAATGTTGTAACATGTATTCTGTAATGGACGTCAGGGACATTTTGGTGTTAAAACCATGTGAAGTTAACAACAAACAACAACAAAAACTAATTTTTTTGATGACCAACATCTCTGACAAGCTTCTACAGTCGCCTCAAAAAGTTCTTAGACTCCCTTTTCATTTCTTATTTATTTAAGTATTTTTTTATTTTTTTTTATGTATTATTCATTCATTCATTTTCTTCTGCTTTTCCATTTTCTGGGTCGCGGGGCCGCATTCTAAGCAGTGTTCTGCTGCCCAGAACACAATGCACCAGCCCCCATGAATCCTCCCGCGGGTGGTGGGTCCACAGGAGGACGGCTCACGTCACAACAGGCCTTGATGTTTCTTCAAGGGGGGCTACCATGGGGGCTACCAGTGTCCTGTGGGGCAAGGTGGGGTTAAGTGTCTTGCCCAAGGACACAACGGCAGCGCTCATCTGTGGGAGCTGGGGGTCATTTTTTTAATATATATATTATGTATTATTTATTTTTATTTATTCATCTATTTATTTATTTACATATTTTTTTTTATTTTTTTATGTATAATTTATTTATTTTTTTATTTTTTACATTTTGAGATTTTTATTTTTTTTATATAGTGCCGCTACAAACTAGAGTCTCAAAACAAGACTCTTGAAGACTGGTTAACCCGATGTCCACTATAAAGGACACAAATGAATGGGCCGAGGCTTTTAAAAAATCTTTTATTATTTAAGTTTTAAAATATGTAACTTAAATAATAAAAGATTTAAAAAAAACAAAAAAAACCTTTGCAGTTGTCATGGTGATTCTCGCCAGGTAATTACCGCCAGGTGTGCGTGATTACGTGAGCACAGGTGGCGTATGGGTGCCCTTAAATATGGCGCGCTCCAGTATCCAGGTGTGGGCCTCACCTGGACCTGACCTGGCGCTGGGAGACAATGGAGACGCGTATTCCGCTTTGGTTGCACGATCTTTTAACGCGGATTTAACCAACAACAAAAGGAAGATGTTTGAAAGCCAGAAAGCCAAAGCTGCAACACGACGCGGGACTCTGTAAAACGCGACATACGTGCGCACCGCCGCAGCAGCACGTCGAACCACGCGGAGGACTCCAGATAAGTCTTACCTGGTACTGGGAGACAACAGAGACTCGTATTCCGACATTTCGTATTAACCAGCAACCAAAGGAAGATGTTTGAAAGCCTGAACGCCGTCGCTGAAGCGTCGCGGGACTCACGAAAATGCGCCAAACGTGCGCCGCCGCTGAGGTCGCCGCGTCAGAGCGTCGCGGGAGTCCAGGTAGGACCAGTTGCCTAACCAGCCAAACCGTACACGCGTTTGTAACTTTTACTGCTTTATAAGGCCTGTTGCGTTAGAATGGGATGTTTTTGAAGTCCCTTAGTCGTTCAGGTAGGATCAATGACAAAGAAAATCAATTATGTCAGGGTCCCCTTTTTATACATTTCCCCTTTGCCATGCGTTGCCCCTTGTTATTAATTGCCCCTCCCCCGATGCATTTCCCTTTTTTGTGGGATATTGGCGGTTCTGGCTGGCCACGCAACTTTACCCGTATCCGTTTGTGGATACGAACAATTATCGCAATGTTGTGTTTGTATTTGCTGCTGGCTGGTTGACTATTACGCAGTGTGGTTTGAATAATGCTGTGTTGCTGCTGTGCTGGTTTCATGTGATAGTTGTGGTAATGCTTTATTTTTTTTAGAAGGGAAATGTTTTCACATTCCGGATTTGTCTAAATGCAGTGATTCACTAAAGAAGGAATATAAAAGGCAAAAACGGCGTTAAACAGTGTAGCCTTGTGTCCTGAAATTTTCTGTTAAAGGGGATCCCAAACTCAAAGCACATGCAAGGAAGAAATTATCCCAGAAATGAACACGCACTCATGAAACACAAAATATACAGAGGTAAGCGTACTTGACGAATTTCTCATTTGACTAATTTCTCGTGATGGAAATTCATTCTTTGCGTTTGAGCTACTTTTCGACCACTGCCGCCACTTTTGACTGCTGCTGTTCAGGACCCATCTCCAGGTCCTGAGCTTTGGTCCAGACCATCAGGAAAACCAAAGGTGAACAAACTGTTGAAATATACTCTTTGCATGCTTTGAATACTGCTAAGATGAGCTGTGCTACTTTACTTCAGTTGTGTTGCACAGGTAGCAATGGTTTCATTATCAATAATTAGTTCATAATTGGTGTTAAATCTACTTCATGTCTTACAACTGTGAGGAATGAACATCTGCAACTATTGTAGCAGATTTATTTTAATTGAAATAAAGCTAAGGATAAAATGATTGCTATATTATGCTGCTGTCCATAAGATAACCTTTAACCTAAGATGGCTCCCCCCGGCTCCTCGGACGTGCTGCTGCTGCTGCCCCGGCTCCTCGGCCGTGCTGCCCCATCCCCGGCTCTGGAAGGATGGGTAAAATGCAGAGGATAAATAAACATTTATTAGTCCATAACACAAGCTAAATCTAATTAAATTCATGTCTTACAACTGTGAGGCATGAACGTCATCTGCGGCAACTGCAGCAGAGGTTTATTTTATTTGAAATGCAGCTAAGGATAAAATGATGTTTGCCATATGTTGTTTGACCCTTTATTTTTCAGGTTTTAGGGACGTGCTGCTGCCCCATTCCCGGCTCCTCAGACGTGCTGCTGCCCTGCCAGTTCCTGGGGCATGCTGCCCCATCCCCGGCTCTTCGGATGTGCTGCCCCCTCCCGGCTCTTCGGCCGTGCTGCCCCATCCCCGGCTCTGGAAGGATGGGTAAAATGCAGAGGATAAATAGACATTTATTAGTCCATAACACAAGCTAAATCTAATTAAATTCATGTCTTACAACTGTGAGGCATGAACGTCATCTGCGGCAACTGCAGCAGAGGTTTATTTTATTTGAAATGCAGCTAAGGATAAAATGTTTGCCATATGTTGTTTGACCCTTTATTTTTCAGGTTTTAGGGACGTGCTGCTGCCCCATTCCCGGCTCCTCAGACGTGCTGCTGCCCTGCCAGTTCCTGGGGCATGCTGCCCCATCCCCGGCTCTTCGGCCGTGCTGCCCCATCCCCGGCTCTTCGGCCGTGCTGCCCCATCCCCGGCTCTGGAAGGATGGGTAAAATGCAGAGGATAAATAAACATTTATTAGTCCATAACACAAGCTAAATCTAATTAAATTCATGTCTTACAACTGTGAGGCATGAACGTCATCTGCGGCAACTGCAGCAGAGGTTTATTTTATTTGAAATGCAGCTAAGGATAAAATGTTTGCCATATGGACGTGGGACGTGCTGCTGCCCCCCCCCCTCTCTCGGCTCCTCAGACGTGCTGCTGCCCTGCCAGTTCCTGGGGCTGCCCCCATCCCCGGCTCTTTGGATGTGCTGCCCCATCCCTGGCTCCTCAAACGTGCTGCTGCCCCGCCAGTTCTTCGGATGTGCTGGCTCCTCGGACGTGCTGCCCCCTCTCCCCCGGCTCTGGAAGGACTGGTAAAATGCAGAGGATAAATAAACATTTATTAGTCCAGAACACAAGCCAAAGTTAATTAAATTCATGTCTTACAACTGTGAGGCATGAACATCACCTGCGGCAACTGCAGCAGAGGTTTATTTTATTTGAACTGTAGCTAAGGATGAAATGATGTTTGCTATTATGTGGCTGTCTGACCCTTTATTTTTCAGGTTTTAGGGATGTGCTGCTGCTGCCCCTCCCGGCTCCTCGGACGTGCTGCTTCCTGGTCCTGGAAGGCTGCCCACGGCTCCTTCACGTGCTCCTCTGGAAGGATGGGTGAAATGCAGAGGATAAAGTTCTCTAGCTAAACACTACATATAATTTGCATGTGGTGGTGGGGTGGTGTCTAACCTTTTTACAGGTAGCTCTGATATTTGGCCTATACAGAATGTGGGCTACTGAAAAATGAACCTTGACCTCTATTTGAAGCCAAAAAAAAGGACCCAGAAGAGGAAGAAATTGCTGAACTAATCAAGAATAGAACTTTTTTTTAAAATATATATTGGAGGATGTACCCAAAAGTATGGAATTGATAAAGAATATATCAAATACACCAAATATCAAATGCATAAAAAAAATACACCTTGAACTGCAAAAATTCAGCACAAAGCACATTAAAGCGAGAAAATGGAGCGCTGTGGAGCTAACTCAAAGTGTAAAAGCTGATCAGTGACTAAACCACTTGGAAAATGTCCTGGGACTAATCAGGAGGAAAGGAGTCCAACTTTGTCTAAAAGCTTCTGCAGTGGAAAAACCCAAAGCCCAAATCCAAACTGCACCAACAGCCCTGGACTGAACGCTGTGTAAAGAACAGATCTTGGACAGAGGAAACCAAACAATGTATACAAAAATGAATACAAATAAAAAGATGCTAAATGAATGCAATGCAGAGAAACTGTTATGGCGTACCAAAAAAAAAGTCTTTCTTTCCTTGGGGGTCCCACGATCAACGTTCATTCAAAGTCTGGAAGTTGAGAGAATGGCACAAGATGGAACCAAATGGAGAAATGGTCAAATCTGATCATTTTAATCAAATTGAAGTTTACCTTCATAATCCCTTGAGGGGAAACTCACTCTTTGTATTTAACCACTTGACCTCAACCAAGTGTTCCTAAGGCAACCTCAGGAGCAGTGAGCTGCCGCCGTACACATGAGTGCTAACCACTCAGATACTGTCTAATTGGAGTATCATATACGTAGATTACACACTTTGAATATACTGACAGTCTTGAGTTCTGGTCCAAGGGTTGAGGCCCTGTGACTTTCATGGTCCCAGAGTGGGGCACATATGGACTGGGTAAGTATAATGGTTCAAACGCTTGAACGTTTGGTTTGTGACTTAAATAATCTTGCAGGGATGAGCTCTCCCTGCTGCTGGTTTCACAGGTTTTATTTGTCTGTCCATGCAGACTTAAACCAGGTAGGTATTTGAGATTCTGTGAACCTTGTATCATCTCAAAACAAGGTCTGAATATGCTGAGCGTTATGTTCTACACCCAAAACCAAAGCCTTAAACTGGTTGTGTGCCAGATTCTAAATATTGGCACACTTATGGAGACTGTGTGGTCTCCTTGGTCTGGTCTAAATGTGGACCAGATTTGAACAGACTGGTGGACTGGACATGTTCACCAGGACCAGTCACATGGGTCTGAAAACCCCTCAGTCTAGACTAACACTTCCACAGGTTAAACTGATTTTTTTTTTCTTTTTCTTTGTGTTCATTTACACTTTAAAACCAGGTCTGAACTGACAATCTTGGGTTTTGTATTTGGTTTGGTCTGAACTGGTCTAAATGGGAGCCAGAGGGCTGTGGTCCTCACTCTGAACTGAAATGCTGGTTATTCTACTCCCCTAAACTCTTCCACAGGATTGACTCTAACCCGAACTCTTCTGTAATCTCTTGTTGCAGATCTAAACTGTTACTTAAACTTTTATTAGTCTTTTACAGGTCCCAGAGGCTGCTGTTTGTGGTGAGTATCTCTGCATGCACCTACTCACACACTAACCAAGCACAGCAAATTCCCGTGATCAGCAGACAGCGACATGAGCATAAAATTTCTAATAAATCTACTGCCAATGTCCATAATCTCAGATCTCTTCCAAAAGCACACACATCACAAATTCCTATTGCTACTCGGTCTCAGTTAACTCTAAACATGGCCCTTTTAAATGTCCGCTCTCTGCTGAACAAGTCCTTTATTGTTAACGACCTGATTGTAGACCACAAACTTGACTGTTTCTTCTTAACTGAAACGTGGTTAGGTGCAGACGCGCCAGCTGTCCTCACAGAGGCCTCACCACCCACTTTTAACTTTGCATTTTCAACTAGGAACGGTAAAAGGGGAGGTGGCACTGCTTCTATATGTACAAGCACTCTGGCCACCAAACCAATTTCATTAGGCAATTTTACGAGTTTCGAATATCATTCAATTGTTTTTAGCAACCCTCAAATTTTATGTGTCACCATATACAGACCACCAGGAAAATGCAACGTTTTTATCAGTGAGTTTCTATCTATTCTACACAATTCATTTGATATGATTATTATAACCGGTGATTTTAACTTGCACATAGATAACCTTTCAGACCCTATTGCAAATGAATTTTTGAATGTTCTTAATTATATGGATTTTACTCAACACGTCACGCAGCCGACTCACAACAGGGGGCACACTCTGGATCTGGTCATTACTTACGGCCTGACCACTAGTGTGTCCTCTGTTGCTGACCTGGCCATGTCTGACCACTACTGTGTGTTTTTTAATATCACTGGTTTTATACAGCAGGAGACCTCTGTGAGAACTGTGAGGAAGCGCCATTTGACCCCTGAAGTGGCAGAAAATTTTATCGAGGTGTTAGAGAAAAATCCCTCAATGGTTTTACCTGCCTCTTGCGATTCCATTACTGAAGATTTCAACAGTAGACTGCGGTCAGCCTTGGATCTGGTTGCTCCACTCAAAACCAAAAGTATTAAAACCAAATCAAAGCCTCCATGGATGAATGAAGACTTGAGAAAATCCAAGAGAGTGCAGAAAAGCAGAACGTCGATGGAGAAAAAACAAAACGACTATAAACCACCAATTATTCATCAATCAGCAACGGTCACATAACAATGCTACAAGGAATGCAAGAAATCGTTACTTTTCCACAATAATCACGAACCACAAAAATAATCCAAAAGTTCTTTTCTCAACCATTGAAAACATTCTAAACCCCGATTCTAACGCGTTTTACCTGACACCCACTGACACTCTCTGCGAGCAGTTTGCTGACCACTTCACGGGAA
>JAVJIX010000256.1:697500-775000 GCA_036785185.1 Paratrypauchen microcephalus
AAAGCGTCTCACTCTGACAGTACAACGGCTACCATTACATCATATGCGCTTGCGCAGTAGCGCTCATCTCAGCGCTGTAGCTCAGCTGTTTCTAAACCATTACATCATGCGCGCTTGCGCAGTAACGCTCATCTCGGCGCTTGCGCAGTAGCGCTCATCTCGGAGGAGGCGTCTCAATCTGACAAAGCGTCTCAATCTGACCGTAAACCGGCTCTTGGCTCACCGGCTCGTGGTGGTGCACTGCACAAAAGGCGAAGTGAACCCGGAGCGTTTTGTGTACACACTGCGCAGGTTGGGCGAACCGTACCGCGGAGCTTTTAGCGAACCGTACTGAGACCACCTCCCGAGATGGTCTCGGTTCGGTTTGTTTTAAAGGGGTCTGAGTGCGCTTAGTGTTCACATATAAACCTATAATGCTCAGTTAGCGATCGGAGTTCGCTTTAAACGCTGAAAGGGACCAAGTGTGAAAATGCCCTAAATGAATACAGGAGCCACAGCCTCAGGTGGGAACGGTTTCATTCAAACCATAAGCCATTATCCAGTTATATAACACGCGCCATAGGTAAAATCCTCCAGCTTGGGTCCAGACCAAGCCGAAGCAAGAAGATCATGGAGATGGCAGTAATGTGCTGCCCACTGCTCCTAATAACAGGATGGGTTAAATGCAGAGAAGAATTTCTCCTGTGTGAGATCAATAAAGTTGCTTCTTGGTGCACAAAGTCACATCAAAATTATATTTACAAAGGCATTACATTCATTAAAATTTGTTGTTCAGCACAATATACAGTAATTTTAGAAATCCTTTTTCTGAGCTGCTTCATTATTTTCAGTCCTCTTCTGGTCCCTTTTTGTTTGCTGTCGTCCCCACCTCTCTTTAGGAGCTCCACAGGTTTCAGTGCGGTCCATCTGGCTGCTGGAGACTCTGGACTCGGTCACCACGGGCTTGGATTTCCTGTCCGAGAGACATTAAAGCTTCAGGACCTGTAATATGGAAGAAACCAATCATCTGCTGCAGCCAGGTAGTCAGTGGAGTCCAAGTTCCTTCTGGCTGGTATTTTTGGTGGCACTGGTGGAGGAATGTCTGGGATGGTTTCTACAACTTTCTTGCTGTTCAGAATTGCACTGCCAATTTGCACAGCAGTGGATCCACTTTATGTCGAGGATGGGAATCGAACCACCAACCAAGATCAGTGGATGAACGCTCTACTGAGCTACTGTCGCCTATTGGTCTTGCATTTATTCCATCAGTGGTGTTTCTGCTCAGAAATACATTGAAAAATTCTTAAATGGGACGTTGCCTCTCCACATGTCTGACCTGTAACTTGGCCTGGTGGCACCACCTGCAATAACCTCTCCATGGAGAAGCAGGTGGCTTGCATCCTCCATCTAAAGTTAAATTTCTGGGAACTATTGATCCTGATTTGAGTACTGTTTTACCCATTCAGATTATTTGATTTCAATAGTCTAACTTTGCAGAAAAAAGTTGTAACCTTTTAAAAACATGACAATATTTAAACTAAAAGTGTTCATTCTCTAATAAATCTTTTCACTTTATGTAATTTTAACTAATACAGAGGCGTATTTTTGCCGTGTAGACACAAATATAACCTGTTCTGTTTACCATTTTTGCAGATCATCATGTCGGACCCCAGATACTTGTTGACTCCAAAGATGTCGAGGACGGGGATGTGTAGATGTCAATGCAGTAGAGGACTCTTCCACAGCCCATGTACGGCTCAGACTGCAGACGAAACGTCAGCCCCAGGAGGAACGTGCAGATGGCCACCAGGTCTGATGTTCCAGTGCTCCTCCATCCACACGCTCACCTGCTTCATCTTCCCCAGCTCAGGCATCAGGATCGAGGCATGACAGGTCTGTTTAGGGCTGGAACTACCAACTGGATTCATCACTATATAAATTATGGAAATTTATTGTCAGCAAATTCAGAAAACTAATCTTAACTTTTGAATGAATAAACTTTGTCCAAAATAAGCTGTACACTTAGGCTGAACAATTTTGGAAATAATCAGGAAATATTGATGTGAGCTCATATTGCGCTATTTTCTGATCTAATGTGTTTCCTCTTCACAAACCTACCTGGAGTTGTTTTGTTTCAGTCACACAAACCCTGCATATTTGGGCTGAATTCTTTTCTCAAACCGAAAGCATTCTGTCCCACCTTGTGATAATACAGGAAGTGCTGCACTGTGTTTTTAAAGGGATAGTGCTGTTGGGTTTTTTTATGTTAATCTGTGTGGGTTTCCTTCTAAAAGTTACATGTGTTGACACCGGCTTACCTCTGACAGTCTCAGCTGATCCCGGTTCGGCTCGCTTTCTGGAGCCCATGTATGCAGGTCCGGTAACATGAAATAAAGCTTGTTTTTCTTCTCAAAACAAAACATTTGTCTGAAAGGTGATATATTTGCGTCCCAAACAGTTGTCAAGTTCAAATTTATTTCTATAGCACATTTAAAAAATTGTCAACGAAACATCCAGCAGCGTAGTCCGCGTTCGCATATTGTCCCGATTCGTATCACTGCGGGCATATTGGCTATATTAGCCTGTTCACTTGTAAACTTCCCCTTACGTTGGACCGCATCTGTCGTACACTTGCGCTAAAGGTGAACAGGCTAATACAGCTAAAATGCTCAGTGATGCGAATCGAGAGGGACAATATGCGAACGCAATCTACGCTGCTGGATGTTTTGTGGACAACTGTTTAGGATGCAAATATCACCTTTCGGACAAATGTTTTAAGAAGGAAAAACAAGCTTCATTTCATGTTCCAGGGAAGTTACCGGATCTACTTACGTGGGCTCCAGAAAGCGAGCCGAACCGAGATCAGCTGACACTGTCAGAGGTAAGCTGGTGTCAACACGCGTAACTTTTAGAACGAAACACGTACAGATTAACAAAAAAAAACCCGGCACCATCCCTTTTAAACTCCTTGACTAGAATCATTCTTAAATTCCAGAGCTGAAATTATCCCTTCTCCACAAAGGGTAGACGTCAACATGTTGTTCATTTACATTTGTAGAATCACACTTTGAACAATTTGTCAGAAGTGATTTAGGATTATGAAAATCTTGATTATGGACTGTTTTCTACTTGGTCTGCGCTTTTACTCACTGCATTGGTTTTTAGCTAGATTTATTATACAGGTATCTTTGTAGGTTATAAGACTTGTGGGGAATTGTAAAAATTGTTCTCAAGTGTTAAAGTACCACACTTTTGCCCCAAGAGAGCTATGACAGTTTTACGCACCCTTCTCATTGTCTGAAATAAAAGCAAGAATAACTACAAACATGTATGGCAAAAGGAGAAATTCAATTTGTCAACTGGACAAAGTGTATTTGGTTTGTAGGAATAAATCATAATAGCCTCATAAATCTTTAAAGGCCCTATATTACGCCATTTTCTGATGTTGTAATTCCTCATCACAAACAGACCTGAAATTGTGTTTTGTTTCATTCACATGTTTAACACACAAACTGCTTATTTAGGCTGAGCTCTTCTCTCAAACAAAACATTCTGTTCTACCATGTGATGTGGTAATACAGCAAGTGCTCCACTGTGTTTTTAAACTCTTAGACCTTCCCAGGAATTAGTTGGATAATTTCAGACCTGGAATTGCCTATAATCTCTAAAATGCAGCTGTTGACTTTAAACTACCGCTTCATGACATCACAAGGTGGAACAGAGCATTTTGAGCTTTGGAGATGTAAACAGCCTAGTAATATAATCAAACATGTGAATGAAACAAAACTCCAGGTCTGTTTTTGAGGAGGTAACAACATTATAACATGTCTAAAAGCTCACTAAAATCTATTTTGCGTTTTGTATGTTTGAGTCCAGGGTGGAAAGCTGTTTGCAATGGCACAGGTCTGCAGGCTACAGCTGGAAATGTGAACTGTCCCAAACCTGCACTAAAGAGCTCATTCTGTGCTCAGGTTTAGTTTGACAGGGACAATGTACAGGAGCATTATTCACAAAAAGATGCTTTGTACCAGACTTTAGCTCTCGGAGCAAATTTCCATCCGCAGTCCCCGAGACAAACAACATCACAAACAATGAACATGAAGCATAAAAACGGTGCAATTCATAATTACAGTGGCGGTGATACGTTTAATCAATTACTAAAAAATAATCAACTCTTTTCCCAATACCTGTACCCCCTTCTCATGTCTAGTCTTTAACGCTGACACGTCTGCACTCTTAGAAATTGTTTAATTTCCAGGCTAAAATTTTTTTTTTTTTAAGCATTTGCATAATTTTCCCAGGAAACTCCCTCATAGTTCTCTGTGATAATGATGTGCTGGTGTACTGTAATGGGATGAATGCGCTTTTGTCTTCTATTTCTGTGCAGGTGTGGGCTGTGCTGCTGCCACAGCTGTTCTCCATGACATCAAGGTCAGAGACCTGGTATTGGTGAAGGAGACCAGGTATAAGCATTGGCGTTCACATCGCTGGGCAGGCCCTAACGATCTGCTATTGATCATTGACACCGCCGTGAAGGTCGCACAACGGGGAGGTCCCGTGCAACCCAGGTCAAGGGTGCAGCACCTGAGCAACAAGGGGTAGCCTCACAAACTGCCCCCATCGATGCTGTAGCCGGAGCAGGCCCGCGGGCTGCTTCTGCCAACTGAGAATGGGGTGTAGGCTGTCATGCTGCTTCGTCCGGGAAGAACGAGGGGAGACTTAAGTGCTACCTCCAAGGCTAGAGCTCACGGACTAGACCCTTTGGTGGGCTCCTCCAAACGCTCGAACTGGGGCCAACTGGGCCCCACCTGAACCTACAGAGCCTCATCTTACTGGTAATGTGTCATAACTCATTCGACATGATCGAGTGTTACTTCCTCCTCGGAAGAGGGGGAGGCCCCCAAAACAAGAACTACTGTTAAATGTAGTAAGGTGTGAGCTTGGATGATGTGCTGATATTAACGGGTGCCTTTAAATTTTCCCTGAGAAGTGTTCCTATAATGTTTTCCGTTATACTCACATGATTTGATTTTGGTTTCAAATGGTTGTTTCTTTTAATTTTATTTCTAGCTTTAGCTATATCCTTGGGTGCCATCACCCACAAAAACAGCTGCGTCTATTTCGCAAATGTTTGTAAAAAATGTATTATTTTTTTATTAAAAGGGGGAGAATTGTAATCTTTACAATAACTATTAATATAATCAAATATATAGGTCATGTATAAGTTGGTCTTGTGATTTCTAATGAAATGGGGTTAACTAGATCTGATTATCTGTGAAGAGGTGTTGTGTATTTCTGTGGAATCTTTCCACTGGACTCGACTTTTGTTTTTTCCACTTGATATTCTGCTGCTGATTACCCAGCCTCAGAATGACCTGCTCTTGTAGATGTTATATCTATGTCTCTGTCAGGGACAGTGAGGGTGTGATTGTGCACAATTGCTTTAATAAATCAACTCTTTGATTCAAGACAACTTTCCAGTTTTATTATTGTAGATCAGAAATTCCACAGCTGTATCACATTTTTATATATTGGGGAGCATGGGTGACATGGGCTTGTGGGCGGAGCATTGGACAGAATCTTCCTGCTAACCATTTGCCTAGAGCTCGTTGAATTACTCAAACATGCGTGGATCACATTTAAAACCTTCAAGCATGTTTTTGAGAAGGGAACAATGTTATAACATGATAGAAGGCTTCAAAAATGTATCTTGTGCAGTATAGATTAAACCTATCACAAGGGAGACCATACTAGATTACAGTTCAGATCTGTTGAGTTACCCCTTTTTAGAGAAGTAATTGTATTTTTGAGCAACAGAAACACCTGTAATGAATAAATGCTGGATGGATTTGTTTAAGGTCATAACTGGGAAAGCAGTAACTTCCATGGAGCCAAAGTAGCGGACAGTTAACCAGAAAAGGTGCGCAATGCTCCTTTAAATAAACCTACATGCTGTCGGAGGAGCCATGATGATTAAAAACCCTGGATTAATGAGGGCTTTACTGGTCTTACTCTGGTCTTGCTGTATATGTGAAGTAGAAATGCTATGATCTCCCAGGGGGTTCCTACATGCTCTGTAAGTGTATACTTGGGACCTCGTGAGCTGTACATGCATGTGTGTTATAACTTCTTCAGAGCATCTTAATATGAGTCATCTTATCCGAACACCCCAATGTAGTCGGTAAGAAAGAACTGTACTCCAAGATTTGCTCCACTCTGTCCAATAATAACTTCAGGTCAGTGCAGTGCAACCCAAAACATGCACCATAGGTACCGGTAAAATCCTCCAGCTTAGGTCCTGACCAAACCGAAGCAAGAAGATCAGGGAGATGGTCCCTGGGCGCAGTAATGTGCTGCCCACTGCCCCTAATAACAGGATGGGTTAAATGCAGAGAAGAATTTCTCTTGTGTGAGATCAATAAAGTCACTTCTTCTTCGCATAAGACATAAGGCAGTCCTTTAACAATCACATCAAAACTTTAAAGGCCATTTATTTAATTTATTTGACAGGGCTGTGAGCTTTAAGTCATGTTATCAGGCTGTTACCTAGTCAAAAACATTTTGTTCCATTCACACATGTAGTAATCCGTTATTAGTTTAACATTTAGATAAGACTTTATTGATCTCACACAGGAGAAATTCACTTGCCACAATATCAAGAGCAGTTTAGTGCAAAGAAGAACAAAAATGTGCATACAAACAAGATAAGTAATAATAATGGGTAAATAAGGAAATGGAACATTACACAGTTGGTAATAATGAAATAAAGAATATATATAAACAAGTATTTATGTACACCGAATGAGGAAAAAACAAAACAAAGTACTGTAAAGTAATCAGTGCAGTTAGAATGAAACAGAACATTGAATATATATATAAATATATAATCTGAGGACAGGGGAGGTAATTTCTGATAGTGACACTGGTTGCAGGTATATAGCTATACAGTGGATTTGTACAGTCTGACAGCGGTAGCGCTCCTTCTTGCACTGGGGGTGCCTCAGTCGTCTGCTGAAGGAGCTGCTCAGCTCCTCTACAGTCCGGTGCAGAGGGCGAGAGGTGTCGTCCAAGATGGAAGTGAGTTTGGCCAGCACCCTCCTCTCAGCCACCTCCTCTACCGGATCCAGAGGACAGCCCAGGACAGAGCTGGCCCTCCTGACCAGCTTGAGTCTCTTCCTGTTCTTCTCTGTTCCACCTTGTGATGTGTTTTCTGTCTCTGAGAATAACTGAACCAAAATGCTTGTGTGTTCAACAGGTAGTGGTACAAATCCTCTATGTTGGCAGTGTCAGAATGCCCCTCTGATCCAGGCTCTGTGGCTTTGGCCCTTGCTCTCTCTGATATGGAAAGTACTGGATACTCGGGCTTGAGGGCTGGCTGCCCTGACACCTGCCCAAGTCGCCCGCCTGTGTCTATAATGTGGAAAGAACCCCAGATGCCAACATTAAACTCTGTGGAAGGAGAGGATTGTGGTTGCATACTCCTGGCATCCAGTGTGGGCAGCAAAGTAAGAGTTTCATTGTACAGGGAAACGTGTTTCTTTACTGTGACAATAAAAGCTTTGAATCTTGAACACTTTTCTTGGACAGAGTTGCTCCCAAAATAAATGTTAAAAAACAGTAGGGTGAACCACTTTTTTTTCATATGGACAAAGCTGTTAAACGATACTAAAACAGGCATATGAATATGATTTTTTTTTCCCTTTTGCAAAACAGTTTAAAGGAGCTGCATATAGCCTGCACTCTTGTTTTAAAATAACTACATTCACAACTGAACCTGTGTCCCCAGAACCCTCACCTGCAGATAGAGGACATGTACAAGTTTCTCCTCATTCTGAGGGCCGCATTTGGCCCCTGGGCTGTACATACTTGTACTGTGATCATAATCTTTTCAATCAACAGTGTTAAAATGTGGATAATAAATTTAAAACTGTATGAAAAATCAGAAAGTGAAGTTATTTTAGGCCAAGATTTAAACTCAAATATGCAAAATCGTAGTATGGTTCCTTAATAAATTTCTTTAACATTGATATCCTGAGATTTCCACTTTAATGTCAAATTTAGTGCTACAAACCTCTTGTAATTTCCACTTTTCCCACTCGATGCCACCAAAAGAACAACACATTCAAAAACGCGTAGAAAGTATGATTTTCTTTTATTTGGTTGAAGAAATGCACTTCAGTCAACCTTCTGGCAACAACAATTTCTCAATGCGACAATTTAAGTTCAAACAAAACACACAGGTAAGGCATCAACGTATAGAAAACTAGATATTTAAAAACACAAAATGCCAAGTTTTAACTAAATATTTGGTTCAAGAATAAAATGAACTGAGGTTATTTGCATAGAAGTGATAAAAATACTGCTAAAATTCACAAATAATTGGCCAAAAGTAAAAATACGTCAATATTTATATATCACAGCGTCATGTTCACAAATGGGTTTAGTTATGAATCGGCTGAAAACCAGGTCTAAACCAGGACTAAACAGGAACTAAACCAAAACTTAACCAGAAGGACTAATTATTGAACTGATTGGTATCAAGAACTAAACCAGGATTTAGCCAATATTCTTTCCTTATTTCATGACCTGACATGTTTAACTCATTTCTAAACCGGATGCCTTCACTACCCATGGGTTTCAGAATGATGGGGGTTATACTGTTGTCATAGCAATTAACAATTTAAAAACTAAATATCTTCTGAATCATCAACCATCCTCAAAATGGCACCAGATAACAGGAAGCTGAGACCCATGAATCACTATCAGTCACATATAAAGAATTTAAAAGGGTCATGTAGGTGAAGTGGCTTGCTCAAGGACATACAAAAAAAAATGAACCTCCCTCAGCTCTCCTAATGTGTATTTCTAAATAATCTCTATAATAATTCCATAAAGTGACATTTAAATGAGGTTTGCTAAGAAAATAACACTGCTTGATCTGTAAACAAAGAAAAAAATCCATATATGATAATGAAATTGGTATGAATTAACAGGTGGTTATAACAAATACAACGATCTAATAGGTTGCGTTCACGTTTTAGATTCTCGATTTGACTTTTGATACTTTGCAGCTGAGGTCATCAACATTCCCTGGGGGTGTGATGCTAACTGGAAGCTCTGCTCTCTCTGAAGCTCTGTTACTCAATTTTTATTTTTAACACAATGTGATCAGAAAGAGCTGATTTAGGAACGACAACAGGTGAGATGATCTGTGCTGTTAACTGAACAAGTCTCTCACATGTAAAATAACATAACAGCCACAAGCTAGCTCGCATTAGCCAACAACTAAACAGGACCATAAATGCTCGTATTGATCACAGGCTCCTGAAAATGTGTTAAGTTAATCTAGTATTTTTCTTTTTTGGTAGTTATCGCTAATGTGAGCATTGTGTCACCATGGTAACTGCTTAACATTCCACCACAGAAATGTATAGACCCCCAGAGTGATGTCACTGGAAACTATCTGTATAACTACTGTTTTTTACTGTTTTTGAAAGAAAAATCCAAACTTTTACACTTTTTTTTTCCCCACTAACCTTATGGCTAAAACTCCTTTCAACTGACATCACATCTTTGACAATCTGAATCTATAGAGAAAACATAATTTCACTTTTGTTTATTTATGCTGACAGAGAAGACGTTGAACTTTGTGCCAGTTTTTGTTTCCTGTGGATAGTGGGAGTGTGACGCCACTACCCATAGCGTTTGGTTTCATTTGGTTTCCAGTCAAATAAGGTTAGCAGTTATAAGAGAAGCAAAATTATATTTATGCACAAAACGGCTAAATAAAACCACCAGGATCATGTACAGTAGAGTGAGTTAATACGAATAGTTTAAGACAAAATGACAAAGCTCACGGCATCATTTATAGAAAGAGTGACATTTTTTTCAATACAAATTGAATTGGAGCCAGAGCCGATGAAGCCAGAAGCGCGCCCATGATCACTTCCTATAAAGAACGCGGATAGCGGGTTAGCTATGTCCATTTATATATACAGTCTATGGGATAGGACCAGGAATTACAAAGAAATTCACCATAAACCAGGTCAACAACAGTTAAAAAAAATTCACCATAGAGTTCTGACCTCCAGCTCAGTTTAAACTATAGAGATTTTAGCAAATTTTTATGTCACGTGAACCCAACCTATTACAATATTCATTCGCTGCAGTCAAACAAGTAGCAAACGTCACATTCACACAGGCTAAGTGAGTGAAGTGTCTTGCCTACGGACACAACAACAGTATGCTCTAACAGGAGCTGGGTTCAAACGCCCAACCTTCTGAATTTCACATTTTATACCTTATCCATATATGTATGGAAAACTGATTTTTAAATTTTGTACATTTTCTTACGATCACTGCCACTTGTCATAATATTGAGGGCTGTTTAAGACTACACATTTCTTTCTGCTTAAAACAATTATTAAAATATTAAAGACACAAATATTAATACAAAAATAAAATTCAGAATAAAGTGGATAATTCACAATACTGCAGTCCAAAAGCACATTTTAAACAGAGTGGTTTTCCTTCGAGTGGTTTGACATTACAGAAAAAAAACAAAACAAAATCTATAATGAGATTGTAAAAAGCAGTTCAATTCAATAATTATTTCCATCTTGGTTATGAATTCTGACAACTCCGAATTTTTAAGGCCAAAAATAAAAAAAAACCTAAAACATGTTTGGCTCCTAATTGTAAATATTGCACTTTTAGTGATAGCGCGTATCTTTCTGAGGATGAAAGTCAACTGCATGGACATAGAAAGTTAAACCATACTTCAGAACATTCTCTATGGAGACACGTTTTATGCTAAACTGTGGAATATTACAGCCAAAGGAACAACATTCCCATGGAAACGAGCAGGAGAAGGCCAAATAAAGTCAGGCCTGTGGAGATATAACCCACCTCACAGTAAAGATGCATGTTTTTCTGTTTTTCAACGCAAGAAAGACAGCCATAAAAAGTTTATTTTAATCTATTTTTGGCAGAAAGTTACACACTGGGGCTTTAAAACTATGAGTTGTCAGTATATCATTGTCAGACTACGTTATTGCAGTGTTGCTTTCTTGTATCTACTATAATGTCATAAAGATAATAGATTTCTTATTATTATTTACTTTATATATTTAGTTTAGATTGCACCTTCTATAGACTCATACTTCACAATGATTGACCAAAGTGTTTTAAACGGTAAATAACAAAACAATATTGAGCACTGTTAATCGTGAAACACTAAACCTTTGCTCACTTTTTACCATAAACTTCACATGTACGATTACGATGAACAAAGAGGCATCGGTTTTTTGCTTTCTATACAAGACGTTTCCTTTATCCTTCAAAATATTAATATTATTGCCTGTCAAGTCCAGAATTATATCTCTGTATTTATTTTTTATTTTTTTAAAGAGGTATCAGCTCGTCCAATCAGAATTGTTTATTTCAGTGACGCATGTGAGGCTCATTGGTCGCCCATCATTTCCAAACAAAAGCAAACGTCTTTCACTTCATATTAACAGGGTTTAGTGGTTCGATCAATGTCCCCAGTTATATTTTTTTCCTTTCTTAAGCAGCCATATCCATTTTGATACGGATGAACCATGTGTGACCCTGATTGGCTAATCCACCTGCCAACTGAACGCCGGAAGATTCAGCATTGACCAAACTCACATCTTCGTAAAGTATCGGAGAAGTGTGTGTTCTGGACCCCAGGCAATTCATGTTATGGATTGATTAAAATACAAGAAATGACTGAAAAACAAACCTAATTTATAAGTAATTCTAACAGAAATGTGATACATTTCCTCATGAACTTAAAGATGCAATGTGCAACTTTTCTGAGTCCGTCTGCAGATTTTATTGCTTTACCTGGAATGTTCCACAGTACGGCGTCCAAAATGTATAGCTTTTGCATTGATTTTGTTTTGATTTACGGTATATACTACTCCAAAATACCTTGAAAAACATGCATTCTTACTGTGCATGGGCTTGCCTTTCCATAGATCTGCCTTGTGACTTGTAACTTGCCTGGTTGTGCAATCTTCTCAACCAGTTTGCTCAAGTTTAATATACTGTGGAATGTTCTACAGGCAAAGTAATGATATCTCCATGGGGGCACGCAGGTGACTTTCCCCACACTGGAAATGTTCCACACTGCAGCTTTAAAGGTGCACTGTGTAACTTTTCTGATGAAATGTTTCATTTTGGATGTTCCACTGTATGGCACTAAACATCTATCCAGCATTTGTTCAATTAAAGGTGTTTTAACTGCAAAGAAAAAAATTGAAAAATGCGTTTTGAGCATTCTCACCTCTCCATAGATCTGACCTGTAACTTGCCGCCTGTCTGTCTCCATGGAGTTAGATAAGTTTAAGGTCACACTGTGGAACATTCCAGACAAAGCAAGTAACATCTCCATGGAGACAAAAAGTTACACAATGCACCTTTTAAATGAGTTGATCTTCGAAAAAATGAGACTAACTTTGCAAAACCTCGCTTTGACGTGTTGCTGCTAGTCCATAAAGCCACTGGAGTGATTGAAAAGTCAAGTGCAAAAAAAAAATGGCAGAAAATTTATAAAAAAGACCCCAAAAAATCACCGGCTTTGGTATGATGTAACAGTCTCCATTTTGTTGTTAAAAAAGTTAGTTTGAAGCATCAGAGCTCAACACAGTGAAATGTAATGCGCAAAATTCAAAAAAGTTTTTAAAAAAAGTCAATTCAAAACCATAAAAAGCTCAAATAATATCCTCCTTCGGTGTATTCCTCCATCTCGTTTGGATAAGTCTGTTTTGTGGCACTGTGTCCCGTTGAAAAAAGGCCTATACGCCACGAGGGCCAATCAGAGCGTCCCACGGCTCTAGACTCCGCCTACAAAAGCGAACATCGGAAAAAACTCTTCTTGGGGCGATTCTCAGTGATTTTGACCGGACCTCCACCTCCAGGCGCGTTATTGTCATTCTGAGGAAGGAAATAAACTTGGTTACAGACAAACAAATATGTGCTTTATTTTTACAAGGATGATAATGGCAGTATTGACATTTTATAAACATATACTAAGAAAAAAGGATTATTTGGATTTTGTTCAACCCACCATTCTCCTGTTGAGTCTCGTCATGATGTCCCGGGCGAGAGTGAAAAAGGCCTGAAAAGAGAGATACAAGATGTTTAAAGCTGCCATCCGTAGTTAGAATGACCGACCCTCCCCTGTTGTATTATCACACTTCGCCACTAGATGCTATCTATGTTACTGCTGTCAGTGTGCCAGCTTCGGCCTGACAGAAGAAGACCAGAGGGGAGGGGGTTTAAACCTTGGTTGGTTTAGTTCAAATTTAGACACTCACCTCTTCTACATTGATGCCAGACTTTGCACTAGTCTCCAAAAACTTTATTCCATAATCGATCGCCAACTACAAACACCAAAACAAAACAGTCAGTCTTTAAATATGATATCATAAGCTGTGTCCCAATTCAGAGAGTGCACAGTTCGGAGTGTGGTTTGAAGGGGGTTCAGATTGCAGTCAAGACTGTGCATACTTGCTCAGCCCTGAGTGCAGTCCGCGGACCACATGGCCGTCTGTCAAATGGGACAGGTCTCGTAACTATAGGAAGCAGCCCGCGACTCCATTTTCTCCCGTAGGAGAAGTAGCGCGTGGTGCATGCTGGGATATATGAGTGCATGAAGCGTGCATTTTTGCACGCTTGGTCCACGCCCCGGTTTCCATGGAAACTACTGCGGTCTTCGGACCGTGTGTTAACTGTGCATGGGACAAAAACGAAATGGGACAGCAGTTGTCGCGCCTGATGTGACGCACATGCCCGTCAAACCATGCTCCGAACCGTGCACTCTCTAAATTGGGGCACGGCTATAGTTTTACACTTAAATATTCACACAGTCCGTACTTTCTCTCCTCTTTCTTTCGACACTTGTCTCTTGTCATTCATGTCGCATTTGTTTCCCAGAATCATCCTCTCCACGTCTGAGGAGGCATGCTGAAAAATACAGGAATAGTTTGTTTATTTGTACAAAACAAAACAGTAAAGCAGAGATGTTCAAACAATGGCCAGGAGGCCAAATGCGGTGTTCAGGCAAATTATTCTCGGCCTTCAGGCTTGTAGGTGAATTGAATGTTACCTTAATCAGTGCTTTTTAACCACACAATTTTGAAAATCTCGAAGCAAATATGAATGCACAGATTTCAATTATTCTCTACTCTAATTGCCATTCTATGGCCTTCCATCAGCCCCATACACCCCTGCTGTATAGAATTGTTACAGCATTCACTATAGGATATTTTGATTGAGTGACAAGCTTACTTAATTTGAGTATCTTTTGGGGGAAAATTAGACATGACGTGCATGTAATTCATCCACTGTGGGGATGCTCAAATGCAGAAAAATAATCTAATCACAACTATTTTAATTTTAAATGAATGAATGAATGAATGTAGTCGAAATCACAATTAAATCACATGAAATATTTAATTATTTTTCCTAGACGAATTTGGTTAATTTAAGACATCATCAAACGACTAAACAAGTGAAGGATTCCAATTGGATTGTAATTACTGGGTGTAATAATCCCAATTCCACAGCCTGAATGCATTGACTCATTGGATATCCACTAGAGGGCAGCACATATGAAGTTTTGAGTGTTACATTATGACATAACTGTACAACTGGAGTCTCACCTCCTCGATGTTTCTGATCCAGTTCTTGATGTTGTCAAACGATTTCTCCATGGTGATGTCATACACCAGCATGATGCCCTGCACAGACAGGAAGTGAGGTCAGAGGGGGCAGGAAATGACATTGTCACAGGAAGTACCAACTCTAATCGCACAGAAACAAACCCCAGCCGAGGGAGAGGCCCAGAGTCAGACCAGGACGAAAACAATGCACAAGTTTACAACTATAGAACTGTAGAAATAGATTTATACTGTCCAGAGCATAAAGGTGCACTATGTAACTTTTTGGTTGGAGGTCTGTCACCTGCTTGTTTCTATGGAGATGCCATTGCTCTGCTTAGAATGTTCCACATTAGGACATAGAAAAGTTGCACAATTTTTTGGCTATACAACAAGATTTAAGTTGTAAAAGGTTGAATTAATAATGCCTGTGACTCAGTACAAGAGCAAACTAAGTACTAAAGTGTTTTATTCTGCTTTATCTATTGCAGCTCATGAGTTTTTAAGCATATTGTAAATTTAAAATAGTTTTTGTGGTATAAATCTGCTCTTGGGTGTCTGTCAGTGGCTTAAATTAGTTTCAGTATTATCGCTTATCGTCTAAATTTATTTCAGCAATACTAATAGCACTTCAAAGTGTGTTATTGTGACAGGCCAAATCTGGACTCAACAAGGACTATAACCGGACCAAACGAAGTCTATATTTAGACTTAAAAAAGGATTGAACTGAATATCAAATCTAAATTTTTTCTAAATTAACAAAAGAAGAATTATGAATGAAAAGTCCCTCAGTCGTCCAGGTAGAATCCATGATAAAAGGAGAAGTTCAATTTGTCAACTGTACAAAGTTTGTTTGGTTGAAAACGTTTCGCCGCTCATCCGAGAGGCTTCGTCAGCTCTAAATTTAGAGCTGACGAAGCCTCTCGGATGAGCGGCGAAACGTTTTCAACCAAACATACTTTGTCCAGTTGACAAATTGAACTTCTCCTTTTATTAAAAGAATTAATTTGTTTTAATAATGCATTAGTCTTACATACAGCATAGTGCTATTTATTCAATCAGTCCACACTTGCGATGGTTAGATAAACTTTGAAAAAACTTTAAAGGTCCCATGACATGGTACTTCTTGATGCTTTTATATGGCTCCTTAATGGTTCCCTAATACTGTAAATGAATCCTTCTTCAAAATCTACACTCACTGCATGAGATATGACTCTGACAGTCTTCATGAGGCTAGATATGTGTCTAAAATGCTTTATTCTGGGTGTTGCTGCTTCAATGCAAATGAGAAGGACAGAGAGATTGGCTTATATGCAGCTCGGCTCCGCTGTCTCCTCTCTTCCGTGTTTTACGCACGAAGACAGATGAGAGACTTTGCAATGAAAAAAAGCATATTTACACAGAAAATAAAATTAAACCACTGGTATTTCAGAGGTCCAGAGGGTCGGGTAAGGGACTTGCGAGCCTAGAAACACTCGGACGTGCCTCCAGGCAAATAAAAAAAACACATTTCGCTTTGCGTAGCGCATTCACAGTCCAAACTCTATGGGCGGGATATACAGGGACGCTGAGCGGAGACAGAGGGAGGGGCTGGAGCTGCCCCTAAACAGGGTAGGGGAGCTCACATTAACGTTCAAAAACCTCAGAAAGTGAAAATTTCATGCCATGGGACCTTTAAAAAGACTAGTGAATCTGGAGCTGTGTCCTATTTCCCTGGTTTTAGAGGGTGTGGTGTGATTGACAGGTGGATTAACCAATCAGAGAGACGCATGGAGAAAAATCTACTTAAAGGGATATGCCACCCCCAGGTCAAATTTGGGCATCTCCCCACAGTCCAGAGACTAAAATAAGTGGTGGAAAGCGTTTTCCTGCTCACCCAGCCATTGTCCGAGTGTGTCGCCACTGACCGCCGCGGTATCTGCAGCTCCTCCGCCTTAGACTGGAGTGTAATGTCGCCAGAGAAAGATTTCGGCCAAAAGGAATTAATTTGCTCGATGCGTTTCCCAATTACTTTCTGTGTAGTGCGCATTCATATCGAGTGCAAATAAATGTGCAAATCAACACGGAGAGCTTGCCTTGGTCATTTTGGGTGGGAACTATTTTCCAGTGCGGAAGAATACAGCCGAATTACGCACCACGTTGTGCAACAGGGGAACTCCCTTCCTGGTGCATAACTGGGATTCCCCTGGCAGCGTGCTGCGTGATTCGGCTGTATTCTTCCGCACTGGAAAATAGTTCCCACCCAAAATGACCAAGTCAAGCTCTCCGTGTTGATTTGCACATTTATTTGCACTCGATATGAATGTGCCGAAATCTTTCTCTGGCGACGTTAGACTCCAGTCTAAGGCGGAGGAGCTGCAGATACCGCGGTGGTCAGTGGCGACAGACTCGGACAATGGCTGGGTGAGCAGGAAAACGCTTTCCACCACTTATTTTAGTCTCTGGACTGTGGGGAGATGCCCAAATTTGACCTGGGGGTGGCATATCCCTTTAAAGGACTGGAGAAACTGCAGAATTTTACAGAATCAACTATCGAAGCACCAATCTATTACTTATTTCAGGTAAAATAATTTTTATACTTTGTTGTGAATGTTATGAGAATTTTCCATGAGATGTCCTCAGTAATTGAGAGACGACATGTGCTACAAATTAGCAGCTGTGGTTGGAACGTCTCGAGTTTGGACTGAGGATTTTCACACTCTGTGGTCCAGACTCTTCTGGATCCAAACAGAACGTAGAAGGGACTGGCTGGTCAGGCAACACTCACAACACTTTCATACTTGGCAATGTGGGGGAAGTGTCTTGCCTAAGGACACAATGAGTTTTTTTTACCACTTAAGACTTATATTAGGCTTTACACCAGACCATATATCACAAATGATGTATGGTCTGGGGGCCACCTACTGAATATCTCGTAGCGGAGGTGTGGTTTACGATCGCCAACGGCCGTTTATTGGGCGTTACGAATGTCTATCATTTGGCGTATACGTAGCCCATAGCCAATCATGTCAGTTGTACTCGATGACGTAGTTAGACCGATGACTGGGGAGAAGAGGAAAGGCTGCCATTTTCCCCAATCTCAAAACAAAAAAAACAAAAATACGATTAAACAATGGCACCGAGCGATTACTGCCGTTTGTATAAGATAAATATGAGAGAATGTGGACCCTCCGTATTTGGTCATTTGTCGTGTAGTACGCGTCACCGTCTTTCCACCCCTCATGATCTCTCGCTTAGCCGCACTGCCAGGCTGTCTTTCATATCAGAACAATTGTGCAAAGCAGCCTGGGATTTCCCAGGTTACGGGCTACATACCCCTTGAAACGAAGTAAGCTCTCGACCAGACTTGAAACAATGGGGTACGCCTACAATCTCAGGCAGATTTTGGGATAAGATAAGATAAGATAAGCCTTTATTGATCTCACACAGGAGAAATTTACTCGCTACAGTAGCTCCAGGACAATTGGACAAGAGGGAAAAAGTGCATGCAGGCAGGGAGGGGATAAAGTAAGTAATAATAATAAATAGTGCAAATAGTAATACGTAATAAAAATAATAATGGAAAATAGTAATAATGATAATAGTAACAACAAGCATCAACATGAAAAGGAGGATATTGCACGTCTGGCCTATATGTTAGAATTATACAGTCTGATGGCGGTGGGGATGAAGGATCTGCGGTAGCGCTCCTTCTTGCACTGGGGGTGCCTCAGTCGGCTGCTAAAGGAGCTGCTCAGCTCCTCTACAGTCCGGTGCAGAGGGTGAGAGGTGTCGTCCTTAATGGACATGAATTTGTCCAGCACCCTCCTCTCAGCCACCTCCTCTACACGGTCCAGAGGACAGCCCAGGACAGAACTGGCCCTCTTAACCAGCTTATTCAGTCTTTTTCTGTCCCACTCTGTGCTGCTCGGGGCCCAGCAGACGACAGCGTAGAGGAGAGCAGAGGCCACCACAGAGTCATAAAAAGTCTTGAGCAGAGGCCTGCACACTCCAAAGGACCTCAGTCTCCTCAGGAGGTGGAGGCGACTTTGGCCCTTCTTGTACAGGGCGTCGGTGTTGTGGGACCAGTCCAGTTTATTGTTGAGGTGAACACCCAGGTACTTGAAACTGATCAGTCTCATAAATGTATTTTCAGCAGTTGTAATTATCGATTAACAGTTTAGCAGGTTTACAATTATGACGCTTATGTTCTTCGTTACTTTTAGTGAACTGTTGTTGCGGTTTTAATTGTAGTGACGTCTGTTTAGCCGACTATCGTTTTCATCGAACTTTCATGCCTAAAGAAACTAGTTTTTTTGTCGAGCTGAGGTACCCGATAATCCTTGACATTGTTTACGTTTGTTTGCGTCAATTGTTGTCGCCTCTGTAGACGTAGCAGCCAGGTAGAGGCAAGGGATGATGACGCAAACGGTAATCGAGTGGTGTCCCATTTCTTAGGGGAACATTCGTACCCCGAGCCCTCTCAGCTCGGTATCGAGGGTCAAATCAAAGACATGGGAAAGGGGTAAGAGAGAGTAATGGGACGCAGCCTTAGACTGTAGGGAAATTATTTGGACACATAGCTCACACATCACAATATATGATAATAAGCAATAAAAAATAAAATTAGCCCCTGAGTTCTGGTGAAATCAGGGTTTGACAAGGCGGATTCACTCACCATAGCTCCTCTGTAATAGGCTGTAGTAATAGTTCTGAACCGCTCCTGACCCGCTGTGTCCCTGAAATAAAACACATCTCTTATTCACGGAGATACAGATAATTTTGTACAATTTATGATTGAAGTCTATTATACAACGATCCGCTCTACTGCAAACCATCTTTGTTTATTTTATTGCCACTACAACAATTATGGAGAATCGATGGGAATATTCAGGAAAAACAGTGAATTTGTACCAAGTTAGCCAAGCGTTATAAACAAGTTAAAAGTCTTAGACTGAAAAAAAGCACTCACCATATTTGGAGTTTGATTTTCTTGCCGTCCAACTCGACTGTCCTGATTTTGAAGTCAATACCTATGAAAAAACAAAACACTATTGTCATGTGAAACTGTAGAAGTTAAAAGGTGCACTATGTCACTTTTCATCACCTTCTCTACATGGAGGAGTTACTGCTTTAGTACTTGGAATTCTCCACTGTATGACTTTTGGGTTTGGGCTTTGAGGACTTTTTTCCCCATTCAAAAATATATAATGTTTTGTTTTAAGTAATGGTTTATGGCAGCATTTCATTGTTCTGAAAACCGATATAGGCTACACTATAATGCCAAAAGTATTCGCTCACCTGCCTTGATTCGCATATGAACTTAAGTGACATCCCATTCTTAATCCATAGTGTCATGATGTCGGTCCACCCTTTGCAGCTATAACAGCTTCAGTTCTTCTGGGAAGGCTGTCCACAAGGTTTAGGAGTGTGTTTATGGGAATTTTTGATCACTTTTCCAGACACATATTTGTGAGGTCACACACTGATGCTGACCAAGAAGACCTGGCTCTCAGTCTCCACTCTGATTCATCCCAAAGGAGTTCATCCACACCAAACTCTCTCATCCAGGTCTTTATGGACCTTGCTTTGTGCACTGGTGCACAGAGGAAGGGGCCATCTCCAAACTGTTCCCACAAAGTTGGGAGCATGGAATTGTCCAAAATCTCTTGGTATGCTGAAGTATTCAGAGTTCCTTTCACAGGAACTAAGGGGCCAAGCCCAGCTCCCGAAAAACAACCCCACATCATAATCCCCCCTCCACCAAACTTTACACTTAATAATAATAATAATACATAGTACTTGTATAGCGTTTTTCATGACACTCAAAGACGCTTCACACAGATCCAAATACAAACAAACACACTTGGCACAATGCCTCAGACAAGTTCCGTTCTCCTGACAACCACCAAACCCAGACTCGTCCATCAGATTGCCAGATGGAGAAGCGTGATTCGTCACTCCAGAGAACATGTCTTCATCGCTTTACACCACTGCAGCCAGTGCTTTTCATTGCACTTGGTGATGTTTGGCTTGGACGCAGCTTCTCAGCCATGGAAACCCATTCCATGAAGCTCTCTACACAATGTTCTTGAGCTAATCTTAAGGCCACATGAAGATTGGAGGTCTGTTCTGACTGCAGAAAGTTGGCGACTTCTGCATCCGCTGACCCGCCCCGTAGTTCATGTGGACTACCACGTCATGGCTGAGTTACTGTCGTTCCCAATCGCTTCCACTTTGTTATAATACCACTAACAGTTGACTGTGGAATATTTAGGAGCGAGAAAATTTTATGACTGGACTTGTTGCACAGATGACATCACAGTACCACGCTGGAATTCAGAGCGACCCATTTTTTCTGAAATGTTTGTAGAAACGGTCTGCATGCCTTGGTGCATGATTTTATTCACCTGTGGCCATGGAAGTGTCTGAAACACCTGATTTCGATTATTTGGATGGGTGAGTGAAAACTTTTGGCAGTAGTGTATATTAATCTACCATGCATTTATTTAAATACTATTGCTCAAACATATTTTGAAAAACCTCTCCATGGACAATATCAGAAATTACATGATAATGCATCTTTAAAGACTACCATGAAGGAATTTGTGAAATTGGCAGCTCAAATGTGCATCCATTAGTATTATCATGGTATATATTTATATTACCACATGACATCATAAGGTGGAACAGAGTGTTTTCCATTTGGGAGAAGAACTCAACCTAATATGCAGAGTTTGTGAGTTGAAACAAAACACAACTCCAGGTATGTTTTTGATGAGGAAACAACATTATAACATAAATCAGAAAATAAAATATTATGAGCCCTTTAAAAATATGAACGCAACATATTTCATCAACATATTTGGGCAGGTCTATTGGGTTTCCGACGTTCCGTTTTGCAGGAAGACCAACTGCTGACCACAAGCTTTCATCAAGGACTCATCCCTTTTCCTCCTGTGGCTCTAATAACTCTGTCTGCACATGTTTAAGTGTGCGACTCCACCCGCCTTGGACACATGGGTCATCTAAACAAGCGCTCTCTCTACAGGGCAGCAGCTGGGTGTGACCACTGCAGAAAACACCGTAAAGGATGTGAATACAACAGACTCAATATTTCCTGTTTTAAAATGAAATGCAGATTCGAAGGCGTGTTTCCGTGAGTGAGGGGTGATTCTTGACCTGGAAGTTGCTGGTTCAAATCTCTGCTCTTCCTGTATCTGTTTGGACTAAATACTATCTTCTAGGGATCTGTCCAAAGTTCAGTTTTCTGCGATATCGGTGCAATATTGAAAATTTAGCCGAAATCTGGCACTGATTTTTTTTTTTTTTTTCAGCACTGCCCCCATCTGTGTGTGCCCTTTTGTTAACTTTTGTCTTTTTGAGTGGAATATGAATTTACATCCCAGATAAATTGACTTACATTAGTTTTAAGAGATAAGATAAGACTTTATTGATCTCACACAGGAGAAATTTACTTGTCACAGTAGCTCCAGGTAGGGACAGTTTGAACAAGAAGACAAGTGCATGCAGGCAAAAAAAGGCATAAAGATAGGTGATGATAATAATAATTAAAAAAATAAGTAATAAATCGAATAATAATAATAGTAGTGATAATAATAAAAAACAGTGACAGGGAGAGTATTGAAAAAATTGGAAAAACGATATTGCACGATAGGAGTATTGAAAAAACAACAATATTGCACATTGGGAAAACGATATTGCACGGTAGGACTATACAGTAGAATTATACAGTCTGATGGCGGTGGGGATGAAGGATCTGCGGTAGCGCTCCTTCTTGCACTGGGGGTGCCTCAGTCGGCTGCTGAAGGAGCTGCTCAGCTCCTCTATAGTCCAGTCTTCCTATTCAAGTTCATTTGTAAACTTCACAATAAATCACTTATGTACTATATATTCTGAAAGCTTAATATTGGTTTCTGCAAATATCGATTATCGGCCAGACAAACAAAAGAGAAAGACAAAAACCGGATATTAAGATTGGAATTTTAAAAATCAATTTCGCACCGTCACTACTATATTCTCTCCAGAGATTTTCAAATAGTCCTTACTAACATGTTCTTGGTTAAAGGTGCCATATGTGACTTTTCCAGGTGAGCTGCTTGTCTCCATTGCGTGTAATTTTTCACAGTATGACATTAAACTTGTATTTGAATTTGTTCAAATATTTCACGGCAAAATAAATACCTTTAAAACATACTGTACATTTTTACTGTATGTGGGCTTGTCTTACCACAGATCTGATCTGTAACTTGGCCTGGTCACATCACTTGTTTCTAGTTATAGTTACCGGTAAGCCATACTAGCATTGCCACGATAAAAAAATGTCAAACTCTATTTCGATACTAAGGAATAGACTCATATATACTAGTCTATGTGCTCTTATACTTGTTCTGATACAGCTCAAGATCATTCTAAAGATATTCAGTGCTGTGTATTTGACTTTTTTAGTTTCGATACTAGTTTTGGTATCGATTAGTATCTGACTTTTGATACTTTTGGCTGTTTCCTATGGACATAACATACGAGCGGGGATTGAACCAGCATCCTTTGGGTCACTGTAAACTAACGGTTCAATTGTAATAGAGTTTGACTGTGTAGAAAACATGGATTATAATATTTTATTCTATCCTTTTCCTCTCATTCTTCAGAGCGGTCTCTCTGTAACCAGGAAGTGAAACTGTGGGCTGCTTGTTACGGAAACAGGTCGAGGTCAACGTCCTCCGAAACTACGCAAGAGCTCTACAATATTTCAACATTTAAACATCTATGTCCAGTTTATAATTTGTCCACACAAGTTCACAGGATTGCGATGTCTAGAACAAGCCTTGAGATTACGGTTATTAGATTATCACATTATGTTTTAAGGTCCTGTATTACACAAAACTGACTCCTGTGAGCTTTAAGCCATGTTATAATGTTATTACCTCATCAAAAACATACCTGGAGTTACATTTTCTTTCATTCACATGTGTTTGAGTAATCCTAATTATTAGTCCTCCTCTCCAAAACTCAAAATGCTCTGCTCCACCTTGTGATGTCATGTAGACTTAGACAAACTTTATTGATCCACAAGGGAAATTATTTGGACACAGTAGCTCACTTATCAAATATAATATATAACAGAGGGTAACAAAAATGGATGGAATAGCAAAAAAGATAGCAAGAGACCAGTGTCAAATGAGACATAATTATAAAAATAATAGGTGTATTTGTACAAATCAAAATAAAATAGAAAAATAAGTAATAAAATATCAAATCACAGCTATATACAGGAGACAAGAACAGCAGTGCAATAATGTACTGACTGACAGAGTAACGGTTATCCGTTACTTAAGATTGAGTTGTAAAGTTGTAGGGAGTATTATCTTTTATATAAGGGTGAGTTGTTGTAGTGGTTGTTTTTAAGTTAGTAGCTGCCTTTTACCTTTAGTTCAGTAGAAATGGGCAATTCCAGGGCTGAAACCATCCAAAATGGTTCTAGTGAAGGTGCATGGAGTTTAAAAACACAGTGGAGCACTTCCTGTATTACCACATGACATCATAAGGTGGAACAGAGTGTTTTCTGTTTGAGAGAAGAACCTAGCCTAAATTTGCAGGGTTTGTGTGTTAAACATGTGTGAATGAAACAGGTAAATTTGTGGAAACGACATAATAACAGATCAGAAAACGGTGTAATACAGGCGCTTTAACAGTGTGAATATGTCCAAAGTTCACATTTTCAGTCAGTATTTGGCCTCAAGTATCTGGAGTGTAAATTAGAAGAGTTATTTCTATTTTTGTTTTGTCAGGGATCCAGAATACACACTTTCTCAATAGCCTTATATAGTAGCTTTATGAAGATACAAGTCTGGTCAACACTGAATCTTCCAGCGTTCAGAAGGGCGTGACTGACAGGTGGATTAGCCAATCAGAGGCTACGTTCAGACTGCAGCCTGAAGTGACTCAAATCCGATTTTTTCGCCCCTATGCGACCTGTTTCTGATCTTTTAATGACAGTCTGAACGACACAGATCCAATTTTTTCAAATGCGACCCAGGCCACTTGGATATGTGGTCCTAAAACCGATACATATCCGATCTTTTGACATGCGACTTCAGTCTGAACGGCCAGGTCGCATTCATCTGACCTATATGCCATCAACAAGCGAAAGTGGTACAAGTAGGCACTCACAAATGTACACAAACGTTCTTCTCATCTTATGACAATTGTGTATGAACTCTGTGTCAGTGAAGCAGCGAAGCACACAGCAATCCCACCACTCTCAGCACCAACACGTTCCTTTCTACGGATGTTGCTGCCACTGCCCCACAAAACGCCAAGGCCAAAAACCTTGTCCTTTTCCTTCTCAATCTCTCCCTTAAAACAAATAAGTTGTACATGTTCTGGCTCTGGAACGACAGCAACTTTAAAATCACCAGGTGCTCAATGCTAGCGTCCATGAAGAAGAAGAAGACACGCTTTATTCATCCCCGTAGGGAAATTATTTCTCTGCATTTGACCCATCCTTCAGGAGCAGTGGGCAGCTCGTCTTTCAGGCGCCCGGGGACTCATCCCCATGATCTTATTGCTCAGGACCTAAGGACCTAAGGATTTTACCTGGAGCATGTTTTGGGTTGATGGGGGAAACCGGAGTGCCCGGAGGAAACCCATCCAGACACAGAAAAGGCTCCACACAGAAAGGCTCGGGCGACCCGGGGATTGAACCCAGACCATGCATGCAAACTCCACACAGAACACACACAGGGGATCCGGGCGACCCAGGGATCGGACCCAGGGCGACCCGGGGATCGGACCCGGAACCTTCTTGCTGTGAAGCATGAGCGCTAGCCACTCAGCCACCGTGCCACCAACTTCCATAAACACTGAGCACGCTCGCTGCACGTGTCCTCGTCGTGTCCTCCACGGTGCATGCGGGACACTTTGGGGGCGTTTAAAGTTCACACTGGAGATCACATACAAGTAGCATTTAATTGGAAAATGTGAACGACTTCACAAAAAAATCCGAATTGAGCTTTAAGCCCTGCAGTCTGAACGTAGCCAGACACACAAGGTTCATCTGTATCAAAACAAATATGGTCTGTTTATGAGGTAAAAAGGAAAAGTAGAATCAATAAGAACTAAATTCTGTTAGCCTGACGTGAGAGAATTTATTCGAAATGAGGACGAATGAGCTCCTTCGTTTGACACATAGAAGTGGACTGAGCGTGTGTGATGGCGTAAGCTCCAGTCAAATGAAGCTCACAAGGCTAGCAGTTACAGGGGAGAATTTGGAGCCAAGTCCTTATAAGAAATCAAATTTATTAACAGGCAAAATAAAAATAGCAGGATCATGTAGACCGGGTTAATACGAACATTTTAAGACCAAAATGTCAACGCTCACTGCATTTACAGAAAGAGTGGAGAAGAGTGGAGTTTTTCAATGTAAAGTCAACTGGAGTCAGAATAGAAGGAGCCCGATGTGTCCCTGTGATCACTTCTTATTTGCAACAAGGCAGCTAGCGGGTTGGCTATGGTTTCACGCGAGTCACCAAAATAAACAGATCTGATTGGACGTTTGAGTCTGGCTTGAGGCCCAGATGTACATCTGTCTGTATAAAAAAATAATTTAATTCTGGACATAGCAAAATCAAACCCAATGCTCTGTGTTGTTTTGTGCTCAGTTTGAGCGGGCGGATTCTTCTTCTCTGTGACATTTACTGCAGTGTCAGGAGTGAGTCCGAGTCTATGATAAATGTCAAACAAATACCAGAGGCCTGACGCACTAAACAGATCAAAATGTGCAGAACATGAGCGGAGCAGAACACAGGTACTTTTCATCATCCTTTTAAAAAGCGCATTGTGTAACTTTTCTGGTGGAGGGTCCATCACCTGCTTTTTCCATGGAGATATTATTGCTTGGTCTGGAATGTTTCACAGTATGGCATTAAACCTTTCTATCTTCATGGAGACCAAACCAGACCAAGTTACAGGCCAGATCTGTGGAGAGGCGACCCCATTCACAGTTCAAATATTGTTTTTCTAGGTATTTTTGAGCTATAAAACCACCTGTAATTGAATAAATGTAAAGCAGAGTTGTGCAATGGCATACTGCGGAACATTCCAGACAAAGGAATAACACCTCCACGGAAAAAAGCAAGTGACGGACCCTACACCAGAAAAGTTGCATAGTCCACCTTGAATAGACAACACCAAAAACAACAATTATAGTGGAAGGGGAAACTTAGAGGTGCACTGTGTAACTTTTCTGTCACCTGCTTGTCTCTATGGTGATGTTATTGCTTTGCCTGGAATGTACCACTGTACAGCATTAGATAAATATATTTTGTACCAATTCAATTACAGGTGTTTTTATTTCTCAAAACTACATACAAAAAACATGCATTATCACAGATCTGACCTGGGATTTGGCCTGGTGATGTGGCCTGCTTGTCTCCATGGAGATAGTTAAATTAAATGCCATACTGTAGAACATTCCGGGGAAAAAAACAACACTGAGTCAAGCAGAGGGCAGACCGTCTACGAGAAAAGTACACGGTGCAGCTTTAACCTTTAGGGCCTGTTTACACATACCCGGGTATCTGTAAAAACTGAGACTTTTCCCTTTGTTTGTGCCTTCGTTTACACAGAGATTTTTCCTCTGAAAACGATTCTTTCTAAAAACTCCGGTTTCACATTTGCATGTAAACTGAGGAAAACGGAGTTTTAGGCAGCTGACGCACCAAAAGTTTGATTCTGATTGGCTTGCAGAGCATTCTCCTTCATTTTCAGACGCAAATTCGCCGTTTGCGTGTAAAAGATGGGTACAAATGAAGGTAAAATACTAGTGTACGTGTAAACGTCCGTCCGTTGGAAAACGGAGGGAGACAAATATTCGTTTCTCAACATCCCCGGCTATGTGTAAACGTAGCCTTATACAGACTAAAATTTCCAAACATGATTTCGATATTAAAGAATAGACTCGATACTCAATACCGATTCTGATACCGCAATGATACATTATTTATTTAGACCATATAATGTGATTTTCAAGATTAAACCGTAGTACTTTCTTTTATATTCCCATGTGGTCTTATATCTGTGTAATCCCTCAGTGGTCCAGGTAGGTTCCATAGTGGTCCATGAGCGTATACTAGTCTATGTTGTATTGATTAGTATTTATTAAATTTTTGATACTTTTGACAACCCCAGTACAGACATGGGCTGTATTAACAACTGTATCCTATATCCCTTCACATGGGGAAATCATAATCTGAGTGACAGGAATGAGAAAAAAGTGCAATTATGGCAATTCGCTCCATTGCATAATACTACGTATTCCATTTCTTTCAAACAGGAAACAGAGTTTTCATTCGGAAAAGAAGCTTAAAGGTTCATAGTGCAATTTTTTTTCCTGTAGGGAATCCACAAACTGCTTCTCTCCATAGAGATATTGCTGCTTTGCTTAGAATGTTCCGCAGTACGGCTTAAACGTGTCTACTCTGTATTGTATTTTTATTCATTACAGGTGTTTTTATTGATCAGAAATGCATTGAAAAACATTCCTAACTGGGGCCGTGTCTGATCTCTGATCTGTACCTGGTGATGTCACCTGCTTGCCTCCATGGAGATAAATGTTTAATGCTTTACTGTGGAACGTTCCAGGAAAATAAGCTGCATCTCCATGGAGACAAAAGGATGACCCAAATTCCCTAACAGAAATGTTAAGTGCAAATGCAAACCGGTCCAAAAGGTATTTGAAAAAAAAAAGCTGATAACACATTTAGATCACCGTGATGCCTTTTATCATTTTTAAAATGCTATATTTTCCAAAAACAATGTATTAACATGTTAAATTAGTTTCAGTTTCCCTTTGCTCCTCCTGCTCACTCCCCCAGAGTTCTATTGTCATGTTGCAATCTGTGTGCATTCCACTAATTGCATCTGAACATTGCATCAGGTTTGTGAAGATGTAGTGCACTGTTTTATTATAACAGTATTGTGATATGGTAGAAAGTTTTGGATAAAACCCCTTCTAAACACGGCTCTCTCTGTGGTATAATGCACATGTCTCTATATTGTCTCTAAATGAAGTCAGTTGGACACATTCATGGGGCACTTCCCTCTTCCTCAGTGTGACAGAGGTCAGCTGACACCCACGAGCCTCGGACACAGAACAGCCACTGTCCGCAGCACAAAGCATCATGGGAAATCTGGTCTAAATATGCACCATTCAAACTGGACACAGTGGTAAACCAGTGGCTGAATAATTGACCACGGGAGCTGGAGCAGAGTGAACTGCCACTGCAGCAGCTCAGTCAAAATAATCAATACTTATACACACACACACAACGTAGTATTTAACAGTGCCCGCTCACAGTCAAAATACCTGTTTTTCTACTCATTTCTAAGTTATAAAACCAAATTGTAACTGAATAAATGTACGGTAGAGCTGTTTAATGTCATACTGTGGAACATTCCAGGCAGAGCAATGAGGTATCCATAGAAACAAGTAGGTGGTGGACCCTCAACCAAAAAAATTACATAGTGCACCTTTTTTTAACACTGATTCAAGCTTGGTAACTACTTAATTAAGGGAATAAAGTAAGTTGCTAAACGTGAATTATTCTATTTGTACATTATGAATTCACTTTGTGTTCATACTTCATTAGGGTTAATTAAAAGGTGTAGTTATTATAAAGTGCTACCAATTATGTCATGTTATAATCTTGAATCTTTTACTTCACAAATGTTTTTATCATATTTATAACTGCTGGAGTTGTGGCAGAGGACCCACTTCCTGTTTCCTGAGGAAGTGCCGCACTCTGACAGGAAGCTCTTCTGCCTCACCTGCAGCACCACAATCTGCTCTGGTCTGTTTTAGTTTAGACATAAGAAGAGGTCATTTGCAAAGATGATATTATAACTGCAAATATTAACATTTCAGTTTGATTTCGATTGTGAATGTTGCTTCGAGAAACAAATAAAGACAACAAATATTCTGATGGACCAGGTTACACGTTATAACAAGACAGAACTATAGACACACAGTGAGTTCTAAACACATTTGGACCAGTTTCTTTGCTCCCTAGTTACAGGAACAACTCAAGAGGGTGTAATTTCAATGATTTGCAATTATTTTGTAATAAAGTACAATTAGAATAATCATTTGGGTTTATAGTCTTAAGATTTAAAACCACGCTATGTAACTTTACAGCCTGTTTTGGTTGTTTTTATTGCGCTGAGAAACGTGTCCTTACTATGCTAAGAACTACTGTTGCACATTTATTTTTATCTTTATTTTCAATGCACATTCTATTGCACATTTTGATGCACACTGCACATTTTTGGACATCTGTAAATAGGCATTTATTTATTTATTCTTTTCACTGCTCTTAGATTTTGGCTTAGTTTTTGTATTGTCTTTATATGGCATTTTGTACACTGTGTTTTTTGCACTGTTTGGCCAGGGAGAAACAGGACTTCGATTCACTGAATGTCGAACACATATGGCAAATTGACAATAAAGTTGACTTTGACTTTAACTTGACTGTGAGAGGGCTTGCGTCTCCACAAACCTGACTCTTACTTGGCCTGGAAGAGCGTGTCCTCCTGCTTGTTTCCACGGAAATGTTCTTCCTCTTGCCATAATCCTCAACAGTATGGCATAAAACATATCTATCTCCATGGGAAATGTTCCAAAGCGTGGTTTTAACTTTCTTTTTCCATGGAATTCTATTATACATTACAAATTTAACTCTGGCTGTCTACAAAATAACTGATTTCCCCCCTCTTTTTTCTATCTTTTCCAGGGTTTGTTGCAGATTTTTCTGGGTTCAGTTTCATTATAGGTCCCGTTTAAAGGACGTTCATTTAGATTCAATATGCAGTGACTTACCCAACTTCCATTTTGGACCACCTAGTGTCAAGAAACCCTCTCAAATTACTCCCCTCTCTCCTGTCCCAGCTAAAAGAGTCAACCACAGCCCGATGCAGCCTCTGACGTCCTTTCAAAATACTGGACTGTGTCTCTAATAAACTCATTAAAGAGCCCGTATTACGCTATTTTTTGTTATGTTTCCTCACCGCAAACACACCTGGAATTATATTTTATGCCATTCACACGTTTAACACACAACCCCTGCAGATTTACGCCGAGTTCCTCCTTGTGATGTCATGTGCTAATACAGGAAGTGCTAAAACTCTCTACACATTCACGAGAATCATTTGCAGGATTACAGCCCTAGAATTGCCAATCTGTACTGAGCTAAAGGTAAAAGGTAATAGCTGTTGACATCCCAAGGTGGAACAGAGCAATTTGAGCTTTGGAGATGTAGACAGACTAATAATAAAGGGTTACTCAGGCGTGTGAATGAAACAAAACACAACTTCAGGTCTGTTTTTGATTAGGAAACAACATTACAACATGCTTTAAAGCTCAGAGGAGTCCATTTAGTAGAATATAGGACCTTTAAAGAGTCATTTCGTATTATGGATACAGTCTACAGCATCTTTTACACAAATGTCAGCTGGGTTTAAGCATTATCTAACAGGCCTGCAGTAACTTTTGTTAAGGCAGTGGTTGGACAGAATACGACTGTGTAATTTGTAGGGAGGGTTTCTCCACAACAAGGAAAAAATAATCGCGTTTTGTTACAAGATCGACATTCTAACACAATAGGAAGAGCAGATTTCAGAGGGTCAGTTTGTTCCTTCTCAAATATGTATTCACTGTTGTATTTCCTTAAATGGCTCAATCAGCATTGCAGTTGTCATTGATTAGATGTATAGATCTGGACTAAACCAGGACTAAACCAAGACTAATCCAGGACTGAACAAGGACTTAACCAGGAGTAAACCTTAACTAAACCAAGACTAATCCAGGACTGGACAAGGATTTCGCCAGGAGTAAACCATTATTAAACCAAGACTGAACTAGGACTAAACCAGGACTAATCTAAGAATAATCCAAGACTGAACAAGGATTTAATGAAGAGTAAACCTTTACTAAACCAAGACTGAACCAGGACTAAACCAAGACTAAACAGGGACTGAACAAGGACTGAAGCTGGACTAAATAAAGATTGAACCAAGACTAAACCAAAAAAGAATAAACCAGTTTTATTTGTTCTAAAACTGTTCTAAAAAAGTTAATTCTGAAGTAAACCAGACTGAACAATGTCTAAACCAAGACTAGAAATCTAAATCTATTGAACAAGATCTTCAACAGGATCACAATTTAACCAAGACAAAATCAGAACTATGCTTAATTTACAATTTCGAGGGTATAATAGGGTACTCAAATCTTTTAAAATCCAATACCAAACCAGACTAGTCAAATAGACCAAATGGACTATCAGAAATAAACCAGGACTACTCTAGGCCATATTGAACCAGATCTAAACAAAGTCTGAGCCAGGCAAAGTGGACAAATATGAAATTCTAAACTACATTAAATCGGCTATCAGAACCAAACCAGGACTGAACCAGATCCACTCTGAACCAAACCATGTCTAAACCAGAACTGAGCCAGGCATAAAATTATTCTAAAGTAGGACTACACTACATCAGAATTAAACCAGGACTAAACAAGACCCATACCAGACTACACTAAACCAAAACTAAAATAGGACTAAATGAGACCCAGACCAGACTATACTAAATCAGACCTAACCCAGGACTAAACCAGATCCACTCTGGACCAAACCATGTCTAAACCAGGACTGTGCCAGGCATATGATAAATTCTAAAGCAGACCTACACTAAATCAGAATTAAAGCAGGACTAAACCGCATCATTCCAGACCATTTATGTTTAGAACCAGGTCTAAACCTAAATGAGACGCATACCAAACTACACTAAACCAGAACTAAACCAGGACTAAACAAGACCCATACCAGACTACACTAAACCAAAGCTACACCAGGACTAACGCAGGACTAAACCAGGACTAACCCAGGACTAAACAAGACCCGTACCAGACTACACTAAACCAAAGCTACACAAGGACTAACGCAGGACTAAACCAGGACTAACCCAGGACTAAACAAGACCCATACCAAACTACACTAAACCAAAACTAAACCAGGACTAAACAAGACCCATACCAGACTACACTAAACCAAAGCTACACAAGGACTAACGCAGGACTAAACAAGACCCATACCAGACTACACTAAACCAAAACTAAACCAGGACTAAACAAGACCCATACCAGACTACACTAAACCAAAACTACACCAGGACTAAACCAGGACCAAACCAGGACTAACCCAGGACTAAACAAGACCCATACCAGACTACACTAAACCAAAGCTACACCAGGACTAACGCAGGACTAAACCAGGACTAAACAAGACCCATACCAGACTACACTAAACCAAAACTACACCAGGACTAAACCAGACTATACTAAATCAGACCGAACCCAGGACTAAACCAGATCCACTCTGGACCAAACCATGTCTAAACCAGGACTGTGCCAGGCATATGATAAATTCTAAAGCAGACCTACACTAAACCAAAGCTACACCAGGACTAACCCAGGACTAAACAAGACCCATACCAGACTACACTAAACCAAAGCTACACCAGGACTAACGCAGGACTAAACCAGGACTAAACCAGGACTAAACAAGACCCATACCAGACTACACTAAACCAAAACTACACCAGGACTAACGCAGGACTAAACCAGGACTAAACCAACCCCATACCAGACTACACTAAACCAAAACTACACCAGGACTGAACAGGTCACCGCCGTGGAGCAGCGCCAAACGTCAGTGCGTATTTTCTTACCAATAGTGGAGATAAAGGTTGTGTTGAACGCGTCTTCGCTGAATCTGAAGAGGAGGCACGTTTTCCCGACGCCGCTATCTCCTATCAGCAGCAATTTGAACAAATAATCGTAGGTTTTGGCCATGGTTGCTTCGGTTTGGGTTCTCGGAGCTCCAGTCACACAGCGGCCTCTCGGACACACCTCTCCCCGTGCGCCGCGCTCTCTGTCCGGTCTGACCCGCCGCCGTCGCCCTCTCAGACCGCGGCTCACTCGGATCATGGGGAAGGGTCACACCTCTCCGGGTTTTCCCAAAGCAGGACCGAAGCTTAGCAGGAAACGCACAAGCTATATCCGCTGTAAGATCAAAATAAAATAGTTGTATATATAGCAAGGGTGTCCAGACGTTTTTCAGCCAGGATAGGGTGACCAGGCGTCCCTATTGACCTGGGACAGTCCCAGTCTTAAGCCCTGTGTCCCTTGTTCCAGCAGATTTATCCAACACCAAAATTTGTCCCAGTTTTATACAAGAAATGTATCGATTCTTTAACAATGTATGCCTCTCTTTACTGTTGGCTAGTGTCAAATTGGTCATTTGTTTAGGTAAACTACAGAAAACCTGCTTAAAAATGACCAAAACACAAAGAAAATGTGACTCTACTGACTCACGTTAGTACATAAGCCAGGAATGGGCGGAGTGCATAACATTTTTTCTTAATTACGTGGTCTTTTCACAGTTTTATTATTACCAGCCACAAACCAGGGGTGACCCAGTTTTTGATTTTTGAAAATCTGTTCCCCCTAAGCAAGGGCCACGAAGGGGAGGGCTGCAGGTGGTCCATACAGTGACCGTTTAAAGGACAACTATCGTTTTTACAATCTGGATCTTATTTCGGTGATAAAACAACGTCATTTGGAGTATTTCTGGAGATTTCGGAGTTTGGCGATATCCGTTTAACGTGAGTGGTCGGGGCACGCTCTTGCAGTACAGGCTTTTATCATCTTCGTCTTTTATCCAAAGTTAAACCGTTTTTAAGTTTTAAGCATTTTGAACAAGTCGTTCACGCTTTTATTTCTTCGCGTCTGGACTACTGTAATGCTCTTTATACTGGCATATCACAAAATGCTCTTTCACGCCTACAGCTAGTCCAGAACTCCGCGGCACGACTTTTAACAGGAACCAAAAAACGTGAGCACATCACCCCAATTCTTGCGTCTTTGCACTGGCTTCCTGTTCATTTTAGAATTGATTTTAAAATTGTATTGTTTGTTTTTAAAGCTTTGAATGGACTGGCCCCGGATTACATCTCGGACCTCATCCAAATGTACACTCCGGCGCCGCTCTGAGGTCTCAGGGCCAGCTCCAGCTGGTGGTGCCTAGGACCAGACTTAAATCCAGAGGGGACAGAGCTTTTTCTGTGGTTGGTCCTAAGCTCTGGAACGCCCTGCCCCCCCCACGTCCGAGCAGCTCCCTCAGTGGAGTGTTTTAAGTCTCGTCTTAAGACCCACTTTTATTCTCTGGCTTTTAACACCGCGTGAGTTGTGTGGTCCTCTGTTGTCTTTTATTGTATTTTAATTATTTTATTGTTCTTAGAGTATTCATTTATTTATTTTTTAGCGTTTGTATTTTTATTTATTTATTTATTTATTTTTTATTTATTCTATATTGTTTTATTATTTTATGGTATATTTATTTGTATGCACACTTGTTTCTGTGATTATTTGTTTATTTTAAATTATGTTTCTGTGCAGCACTTTGGAAACATTTTTAGTTTATGAAATGTGCTATATAAATAAAGTGGATTGGATTGGACTGGACCAATAGGGTGACCACCGGCATGAAACAGGAAAGGAGGACACTTGTGTCCAAAAAGGAGGACAAAGGCCCTAAAGTGAGGACACCTTTTTTTTTTCCCCTCGATTATTATTATTATTATTATTAACGAGGTCCTACGTGCTCCATAAGCATAAGAAATCCAGGGTTCTCTACAAAGGCGAATGGTAAGTCACTCATTGCGATCATTTGTGCTCCTGGCTGTGTTCTCCTGGGCCTTCGCACTGTCAAGGGGCATTTTTTGTCTCCTTTTCAAACTCTCCTGCAGCGTGAGCTGACTCGTCTTTGGCTGGGTTGCCTGTAACTCGCTGTATTGTGTCGGGTGTTTGTTTTTGAGGTGCCGTATCGGTTTGTTGTGTTAAATGTCGCCCTTTCCTTTCCACCCCTTGCAATCCCAAGTTTACATATCCCACCGTTTGCTATGTCAATGTTGTGATAGTATTTCCAGACCCAGACATACTCGCCAAACATTATAGCGTTCTTATAGTGCTCATTATAGCGCTCTTCTTATCTCCTCTCTGTACTCGCGCTTTGCGCTTCGAGCTGCTTCCGTGTATTTAACCAATAGCGTGTCCTACCGCACGTGTTGATGTTTCTGTATGAAGTCTGACTCTGTGCCACTGCATAACCATAGATCTCATCTAGGATATGTTATTATTTTTTAAGAATACTTGCTACTAGCAAGTGTAAATAATGGGTGGGGATTTATGACGATTTATGCAACGGTGGGCGACGAGGGTCCGAAAGGAGGACAAAATGTAAAAAAGGAGGACACGTGACAGACGGACGGACAGACAGCTCTAAAACCGGACTGTCTGGACGAAATCCGGACGAATGGTCACCCTAGTCACCAAATAACACAAACTTTATCACTTTTCAAATGACAAAAGCTCAATGTGTTAGTTTACACTTTCGTTTGAGTCAAAAGTGGCCTGTAAACAAAGCTCTAGTCATGGTTCCGATTGGATGTCATCATCGAGGACCACACGCATGCATTCATTCCGCTACTTTGCTTAGAAGACGCTCATAACTTTTCTGCTGCAAGTGAGACATGGCTGAAGATTAGGACTTCGAGATTGAAGAGGAGTTATTTGGGTATGATGGCCATGCCTATCGTTTTGAGCCTGAGTATACGGATGAGGAGTTATTAGAAAGAAGGAAGCGGAGACCGTTTCAGGAGCAGCGCACCAGAGAACAGCCATCGGTTTCACATTACTTCTCAGAATCGTGCACTGAATCCGCTGGCTTTCTTTTCCTTTGCTAGTAAAAAATCGTCCGGACTGAAGTGGGTACTGCAAACACGATGGTCCAAACGTCTTTCAGCTTTGTCTTTCATGTTTGGGTCCATTATCAAGGCAACTCGCCACAGCTTCAATAACTCCGGATTGTGATGAGGAAGCCTGTGAAAATTCAACTTCGTCCAAGCTGTCATTTTGTTTTCACAACCGGGATAAATGTTTTCTCAAGCGGAGATGTTTTCTTCTTCTTAGCTTCTTTATGGCTGTAACTGAGAGCTGAGAACGTTGTCTTATCTGCAAATCAGGTGTGAATGCGCGCGGTCCTTGTTGATGACGTCATCCAATCGGAAACATGACTGGATCTCTGGTTACAGGCCACTTTTGACTCAAACGAAAGTGTAGACTAACACATTGAACTTTTGTCATTTGAAAAGTGCTAAAGTTTGTGTTATTTGGTGACTGCAACAGCGTGCCCCGACCACTCACGTTAAACGGATATCGCCAAACTCCGAAATTTCCGGAAATACTCCAAATGACACCAGAGTACAATGGGTGAGTAAATGACGTTGTTTTATCACCGAAAAAAGGTCCAGATTGTAAAAATGATAGTTGTCCTTTAAAGGTCCCATGGCATGAAATTTTCACTTTCTGAGGTTTTTGCACGTTAATATGAGCTCCCCTACCCTGTTTAGGGCTCCCCCCCATGGCTAAAAGTTGCAAAATGTCTAAACTGAGCATTTGCGATCCTTTTCTGCGTTAGAAAAAAACACAGCTCAAACGGGCGATTCTGAACAAGGCAACTATGTGACGTCAGATCGAAAAAAGAAATGCAGATGCAGTTCCACCCCCGTCTGGATGTCCACCCCCTGTGTCTGGAAATCACGCCCAGAGAGTTTGGACCGCGAAGGAGCTACGCAATGCGAAATGCGTTTTTTTATTTGCCTGGAGGCACGTGCGAGTGTTTCTAGGCTCGGAAGTCCTTTACCCGACCCTCTGGACCTCTGAAACAGCAGTGGTTTAATTTTATTTTCTGTGAAAATGTGTTTTTTTTCATTGACATGCCTCTCCTTTCTGCCTTCGTGCTTAAAACGCGGAAATAGGAGACAGCGCACAGAGCAGCGGAACCAGCGGCGCAGAGGAGCGGGTGGGGCCCCCCCTGTGTCCTATCTGTGTCCTTCTCATTTGCATTCAAGCAACAAGGCCCAGAATGAGTTGTTCAGAAAGAGAGATTCTGACTCTGACTGTGTACATGTGTCTTTCTCATGCACTGAATGTTGATTTTGAAGAAGGATTCATTTACAGTATTAGGGAACCATTAAGGCACCATATAAAAGCATCAAGAAGTACCATGTCATGGGACCTTTAAAGGTCATATTTTAGGCAAAATTGTGTAACTTTTCCGTCACCAACTTGTTTTATATGGAGATGCCATTGTTCTGCCTGGAATGTTCCACAGTATGACAAACAGCTCTACTTTATGTTTATTCAATTACAGGTGGTTTTATAGCTCAAAAATACCTAGAAAAACAGGCATTCTGATTAAGAGCGGGGTTGCCTCTCCACAGATCTGCCCTGTAACTTGGTCTAGGTTGGTCTCCATGAAGATGAAGGTTTATATCCATGAAAAAAAAACATTTGATGGACCCTCTACCAGAAAAGCTACACAGTGCACCTTTAAGCCATGTTATAAAGCCATTACCTCTGAAAACCAGACCTGGAGTTGTGTTTTGTTTCATTCACACGTTTGAGTCAGTGTGTTTAAAAACACAGTGGAGCATGTCCTGTGTTCCCACATGACATCACAAGGTGGAACAGAGTGTTTTCCATTTGAGAGAGGAGTCACTGTACCATTAATGCAGCTTGGGACACTGATTTTAAGTGTATGTACTTGTATAGAAATACTTAATTATATAGTATCTTCATAAGTACTGTATTTCACACAGATTTTGAAGTGTTAATTTGTTAAATGTTAACTGTTAAATGTGATATTGATTAAAAAAATGATACAGATTTTGGGCTTAATTTTTCTTGTGAATTTTGCGTATTTATTTTGCCAAAACTTGAAGTGAAAACCTTTTCTCAAGATGTTTCAGGATGATAAAAATAACCCCTAAAATCATGAAAAACACTTTTTACTTTTCAGTCCAGTTCAAAAATGTAGTGAAGTAGAAAGTACAGACACTTTAGACTTAGACAAACTTTATTGATCCACAAGGGAAATTATTTGGGTACACTAGCTCACTCATCAAATATAATATATAACAGAAGGTAACAAAAAATAGATGGAATAGCAACCAAAGAGCAATAGACCAGTGTCAGATGAGACATTAAAAATTAACAAAAAATTAAAAATGGTGATAATGTATATGTACAAATCAGAATTAAATAGAAAAGTAAGTAATAAAGTATAAAATACAATATCAAATATACAATGTCCAGTTTTCTCCCCCCTCCCGCTTCCCCCCACACTTCAATATTGATACGTTTTGTTGAAAATCTATGAAAGTTTGAGTGTTTAAACAGAGACAAATGTGAGAAAAGTTTAAATCCAGTCTGAGAAAAGCGTATAATGTGTGTGGCTGAGCGCGCATTATTTTAATTTTTGAGATTTTGCGTTTCGTAACTTGAAATTTCATTCGTATCTAGAGACAAAAATTTACCGTGAAGGCGTTTCGTAACTTGAAATTTTCGTTTGTTGGGTCATTCGTAAGGTGAGGTACCACTGTAAATGTTTTTGTTTTTTTTAACCTCAGCAATAACTAGAAAAACATACATTGTGTCTGTGAGCGAGGTCGCCTCTCCACAGATCTGACCTGTAACTTGGTCTGGTTTAGTCTCCGTGAAGATAGAAAGGTTTAATGCCACACTGTGAAACATCTCCATGGAGACTACTTTACCTGTAGCGCATTATAGGCTACTAGGCCATATGTGGTTTAGATATGAAACATGTTCAGTTTTATTCTGAAACAAATGTTAACCGCAGTATTTTGTGCTGCTTGACTTTAGACAGCCCCCCCCCCCCCCCATCTCCATCCTCAGAGGGGCGGGTCCTTCCACAGGGTTGCCAGGTTTGGTCAAAATCGTCCTACTGCAGCTTCTAAATACTTTTGAGAGTCATCAAGCTGTAGAGTGCTGCCAAGATTAAGGACATTTGTCATCCAACATCTGGTGCTTCTAAATGATAGGATTTGTGGGGCTGTTAAAACTGATCCACAACTATGACACAGCTACTGGTAATTAGTGTAGCTTAATAATTAGAGTTATTAAAGGGGCCAGGTTTCTGATCGATGTTATACAGTGGTCCCTCGCTCTATCGCGGTTCACTTTTCGCGGCCTCACTGTTTCGCGGATTTATTTTTTATTTATTTTTTTATAGTGTACCAACATTGTGTTCTGCGTGCTGATTGGCTTCTCCTCCGTGTCTCCTGTACAGTACAGAATGTGTTCAGTTTGACACATTTATATAGATGTTATAGAGGGGGGACCCGGATGGGGTGGGGGCTCCGGGAGTCCTGCTGGATGCACGAGGAGCGGAAACATGAGTCACTGGATCCGTAGGAAGTCCAGACCGGGACTAAGACGTGAGGACCACACCGGGATTAGACCAGGACTAACCCTTGAGGACCAGACCGGGACTAGACCAGGACTAAACGTGGACTAAACCAGGTCTAAAGCAGGATTAAACCACAGCTCTTTGCCTTGTTTCGTGCGGCTCTTGTGCGTTTTCGCTTCGTGGCTCGGACTGTCGCTGGAGAGGGAGGGAGGCACGGTCCGGACGCCAGTCATGTTGCTCTATGGATTTGACAATGATCAGCAGGTGCACGTGCCCCCCCCCCCCCCACCCCACCCCACCCACGCTTCACTATTAATACATTTTGTTGAAAATCTATGAAAGTTTGAGTGTTTAAACAAGAGAGAAATGTGAGATGTTAATACCAGTCGGAGAAAAGTGTATAATGTGTGTGGTGAGGCATTTACAGCCTTAAAACATGTATAATAATTGTAAAATATAAAGTTGTTACGGGTTATTTCTGGAACTTAACCCCCGCGATAAACAAGGGACCACTGTAATGTTGTTTCCTCATCACAAACATAATCTGTAATTGTGTTTTTGTTTCATTCACACATGTTTAACACACAAACTCTGCGTTTTTAGGTTCTTCTCGAACTGAAAACACTGTTCCACCTTGTGACATCATGTGGTAAGGCAGGAAGTGCTCCTCTGTGTTTTTAAACTCCACACACCTTCGCTGAAATCATCCAAATGATTTCAGCCATAGAATTGCTGATCTCTGCTAACCAAAAGGTAAAAAGTAGGTGTTCACTTGAAAACTACAACTACATGACATCACAAGTTGGAACAGAGCATTTTGAGCTTTGGAGATGTAAACAGACTAATAATAAAGGATTACTCAAACATGTGTGAATGTTCAGGTACTGTATGTTTTTGAGGCGATAACAGCATTATAACATGGCTTAAAGCTCACAAGAGTCCGTTTTGCGTAATTTGGAACCTTTAAATATTTACAAACATTTTATAATTTATGGTTCGCTTACTCAAACTGTAGTTCAACCTATTTATTACAAAATAACACAGTAAGGGCAATTTCTAAACAAAAAAACCTGAATTCGGCTTAGACACAATAGGTGAACAAGCTGCACTGGCAGAAATTGTGAAGCAGAAGATCCATTTGTGTAGCAGAACCAGTATCATAACAAAAGTAATACCTGTTGTAGCCTAAGCCAGGATATGTAACTTTAGTTTGAACCTGTATACAGCTCATTCATTCATCTTCTTCCGCTTTTTCCATTTTCTGGGTCGCGGGGGCAGCAGTCCAGCAGCGGGGGCAGCATCATTGTGTTCTGCTGCCCACAATGCACCAGCCCCCATGAATCCTCCCACGGGTGGTGGGTCCACAGGAGGACGGCTTACGTCACAACGGGCCTTGATTTATCTTCTGCCATGGGGGCTACCAGTGTCCGCAGACACTGGGGGTGAGGTGGGGTTAAGTGTCTTGCCCAAGGACACAACAACAGCACATCTGTGGGAGCTGGGAACCGCCAACCCCTGGATCACTAGGCAAGCGCTCTACCAACTGAGCTACTGCCGCCCCTGTATACAGCTCTGGAATAAAATAAGAGACCACTGCATTTTTTCTGAAATCAGCATCTCTACATATATGATAAAAGGAGAAGTTCAATTTGTCAACTGGACAAAGTTTGTTTGGTTGAAAACGTTTCGCCGCTCATCCGAGAGGCTTCGTCAGCTCTGGCCCTCATACTGGTTAGACCCTGTTTATATCTAGCTGCAAGGGAGGAGCTAACTACCCTGAACAAAGCTCTGGACCTATCCCAGCTACTCTCTTTTGTTTTACGAATTCCTCTGGCGTCTTGTATTAGCATATCTATAAGCCCTAGGCGGCGCTCACTACACTGAAATAGCTCTGAAACTATCAACTAATCTGTCTCTTTGTATTTCAACGCCAGAGAAATTTGAAATACAAAGAGACATCTGAAAACATGGATTTTTTTTGTTGTTTTGACCATTTGTCATTTTCTGTAAATAAATGCTCTAAACCAGGGGTGTCAAACATGCGGCCCGGGGGCACGATCCGGCTCTCCAAGACCTTTATCTGGCCCTCAGCTGATTTTCTATTAAAATATTGTAATTACATTGCCTGACAAAAGTATTAGGACAATTGTGTATTTCTGAACTTTCATAATGATAACAAGACGTATTGGTAATGACAACAAATCAATTTGTCGATATATTCAAGCAAATTTCATCATGTGTAAAGGCATATTATTGGAAAAAATGTAACAATATCAAGTTAAATAGCTTTTTCATTAAAATAACCACCTTTGGCCTTAATCACAGCTTTACAAATTCAAGGCATTCTGTCTAACAATTTTTCAAGATATCCATCCTCTATAGTTTTCCACTCATCCTGAAGACATTTCCACAGGTGTTTAACGTTAGTCGGATTCCTGGAGCGCACTTTAATATCCAAATAATCCCACACTTTTTCGATGGGTGACAGGTCAGGAGACTGGGGCGGCCGTGTCATAACCTGCAGTTGATGACGCTGTTCACACGTCTCCAAATGACCCTGACACAGTTTGGACGAGCGCTTTGGGTCATTGTCTTGTTGGAACCAGAAGTTTTGTCCAGAGTTCAGAAATACACAATCGTCCTAATACTTTTGTCAAGCAGTGTATATTTTAATTTTCTATTGAAATATTGGTAATTTTCTGCACCATTTTTCTGCTTTTCCCCACCAGAGCAGCACAAATGAAGACTCGCCTCTTTCCAAACGCTCTTAAAGGACCATCGTTTTGACTGTTGACCGTCACACCCTCATCAGCAAAATGTCAAAAATGAGAAAAGTGGACGCCGTGTGCAGGATTTTCCAAGAAAAATTGACTAATTTCTATTTGTTCTCGGAGGTGAATGGGAAACCTGTACGCTCAGTGCGTTTGCAACAAGTGGCGGTGCTCGAGGAAAATAATCTTAAACGCCACTACGAGACACGGCATTTCAAACAATACAATAACTTGAACGGAGAATTAAAGACAGAAGATAAACGAATTATTGCGGGGACTGAAGAAACAGTAGTCTGTTTTCACCCGGAGCCAAAATGTTCGTGAAATATTATTGTGTTTTGTAAAAGAAAGAGTTCATCCAATAAAAAAGACTTCTGTAATAGGTTTGCGTTTCTCTGCACAAATATTTGGACTTATTGCTATTTTTGGGGGTATATTTGCCATGAGATTTCTGATCTGGCCCCTTTGGGATAAAAGTAGTATGGATACGGCCCCCGGACCAAAATGATAATATATATATTTTTTTTAATTTGGGGGAAATGTCAGCAGTTTATAGACTCAAACAAAAATGTTCCTTTTGCCCAAACACAAACCTATAAGTTAGGGGTGTAAAGATTAACCGATTTGGATCGGTTATCGGTCTGTGACCTCTGCGATCTGAGTGTACCGATCAGCGGAGCCCGGATCGGTCCAAATTCACTACGAAAGGTCCGATGCACCGGATTTACGGCCAAGAATCGGTTCTCGGCTCCTGAGCGGTCTCTCTCATGGTGCAGAAGCCGCGCTGTGTGTGTTTGCGTTCTTTCGCGAACGGTGGGTGGTTCTCTTACCTGGGGTTGAAGCTTATTGGCCGGTTAACTGCCAATCATGCGAGTGTCCCAATTCGCATTGTGTGGAGGGCGGGTTTCCCGCCGCCTCGTCTCGTCAGGAGATCTACTCTATCGGTAAGCTAAGCTAAGTTTCCTTTTATTGAGCTGTTGTTTAAGTTAATTTGGTGCGCTACCGCTATTTATGGACATGGTTCATATGCGTGGTTAACTTTTGTGCCAGTGTTGTGTCGCGTTGATAAAACTTTCACTGTCGGTCTGATGTTTCACTTTGCTCAGTAGTCTGCATAGCAGCTATAGACCATAACTATTGTATGATACTAGCGTTTTTATTGTCACGGTTAGTGGATTGGGTGATTTATTTAGACAACATTCATGTATTGGCAATGTATATTTGACTTGGGCTAAAATTGACTTGGCTAATTTACTTTTGTGTGAAAATACAATGTATAATCAGAATTGGTGCATTTCTGTATTAAATACTTATGATTTGTGTGTATAGAAATGTACTTCACACACACACAGATGATTTTTGTCTCAAAGGAGACTGAGGTAATGTTATGAGATGGAGAGAAAGTATTATTCAGTGTCAAGAGCTCTCTCTGATTTTCTTTTTTTTTTTGTTAAGAAAAGTTAATTACAGGCATAAAAAGACATGTTGGATTTAACATGCTAGTGTTTTCTTTAACTGCCTAGTAATATCTATCTTCTTGTCAGTGATATGTTGCACTTTTATACAGTTACTGAAACTGTGACTGAAGCACTAATTCTGATTAATTCAGATTTTTGCCTTTAATAGGCAACTTGCTTGTTTTATAACTACTTTTTTATTTTTGATATCTACCTTATCTACCTTTGTACTGAATCGAAATTAACCGAACCGGATCGGATCGAATCGGATCGAATCGAATCGTACCGGATCGTTTACTAATTTTATGAATCGTCCCTGAATCGAATCGTAGCCTGTGAATCGAGATTCGAATCGAACCGTTTTGTGAGTGAAAGATTCACACCCCTACTATAAGTAGTAAAATCAGAAAACTGATCATTTTGCAGTGGTCTCTTATTTTTTTTCCAGAGCTGTATATGTATGATTTACTTTTGTACATTTATATAATTATGCCTTATTTGACACCCATCTCTTTTCGCTAATTATGGATCTATTACCACTATGTGTTGCTCGTTATTATCTTATATTGTGATGTGTGAGTTACTGTGTCCAAATAATTTCCTTTGTGGATCAATACATTTTGTCTAAGTCTAATAATTTGTTGTGTAAATTGCACTTGAAAACAGAAAAACATGCTCCTGTGAGCGAGCTTGCATCTCCACAAACCTGACTCTAATTTGGCCTCCTGCTTATTCCATGGAAATGTTGTTCCTTTGGCTATAATCTCCCCCAGTGTGGCATGAAAATGATCAATCTCCACGGAGAATTTTCTGAAACATGACTTTAACCTTCTGTTTTCATGGAACCTTGCAGGTGAAGATCTTCCTCCAGGCCAAATAAGAGTCAGATTTGTGGAGATGCAAGGCAGCCCCTCCCATTTTCCTGTACATTAAACACACACAAATACATGCTTTTGTTTAACAAAGTCTAGTTTTGGCTTAAAAGTTTCATACTGTGGCTTTAGTTTGACAGGCTAAAACATGGACCGTACTTTTCAGACTATAAGCCGCTACTTTTTTCTCACACTTCGGACCCTGCGGCTTATAGTCAGGTGTATGGATTCTTTAGCACGACAGCAGACATCAGACGGTAAACAAGTGAGGAGAGTTCATGAATTAATGAAGCCTTGTTTTAGCCACTTAAAATCTCCTACACAGGTATCAACAGTTCCATGAGATTGAGTTCAGGGGGTTTACCCTTAAAGTTAAATTTGAAACTTTATTTTAAGGCTTCCAGAGGCTACAGGCTGACCATTTTACAGTTGTTTACAGACGCTGTTTGAAAAAAGCACGTACTGGTATCTATGTTAATTAAAATTTACCATCTTTCTGTGTAAATATCATAAATTACAATGTGGACACCTGCGGCTTATATATGTACAAATCTTAAATTTAAAAAAAAAATTTGGTTGGTGCGGCTTATAGTCGGGTGCACTCTATAGTACAAAAAGTACAGTATTACTTTTGTTAGAATTTTACTACTGCTACAAAAATATATCTTCTGCTTTAAAGCTACACACTACCTTTAAGCAATTGTTTTTCAAAATAAAAGTCTGCATTGAGATAAATAGTTTTTATTTTGCTTTTTCATTTCACCAAACCGTTTACCCAAAGTCCCCTTTACTGCAGTCACAGTGATATCAGAGTGAAGACAGCGCCACCTTGTTGTAAGCCAAGATTCTGTCACTGTTATTTATCAGGTAACAGAGAATACATAGTGAGGATATCTTCTTTATAGACCTCCATAAACTGTTTAAATTGTGTATTTGTGAGTGGCAACATGTGACAGTAACATTGAACAATAAATAAGACGATATTAAAAACGGTTACAGTGGTTCACCGTTTAAAAAAAAAAAAAGATTATTTTATGGCAAAGACAATACAGGCAAAGATGACGAAATGAAAATCATTTTTGGTTTGGAAATCATCTCAAATCGTTCTTGGTCATGAGGTGAAATTGTGCGTATATTTCGAAGTGAAAGTTTGACTCCACAAAAGCTGCAAATAAAAACGCAAAAGTACAAAGACACAGGCAGCGACGATAAATACGTCTGAGAAGAGAAAATCCAAGCCCGTTAAACTGGCGAAGTCCATTGGAAACGAAGGACTAGTATTGATATTTTTGTCAACTTTCAAATCCTCTTTTTTGCCTACTTTTAAGCTGCACTATGCAACTTTTCCAGTGGACGGTCTGTCGCTTGCTCTTTTCCATGACGATGTTATGACTTTGCCTGCGATGTTCCATCCAGTGCTTATTCGATTACGTTTTTATCACTCAAAAATATGCATTCTTACTGCGCGCGGGGTAAACTCACGATAACTCTCCATAGAGATACGAAAAATAAAGTTTAATGCTATAGTGTGAAACATCCCAGGCAAAACATCAACCTACTCGTCGAGACAAAAAGTTTCGTAGTACATCTTTAAAATGACATTTGTATATACAGCTCTGGAAAAAAATAAGAGACCACTGCATTTTTTTTCTGAAATCAGCATCTCTACATGTATTACAGCCATTCCATTCCAGCGTCTGTTAAATTCCAACACAAACACAAAGCTGAGCTACTTCAGTTCTTGCACCAGGAGTGGAATAAAGTCACCCAAGAACAATGTGAAAGACTGGGACTAAACCAGGTCTAAACTAGGACCCAAGAACAATGTGAAAGACTTGACGCCAAGACGCATGAAAGCGGTGATTAAAAATAAGGGTTATTGCACCAAATATTGATTTCTGAACTCTTCTTTAAGTGTAAACATTAGTATTATGTTGTTTTAAAATGAATTTGATCTTATTTATTTGCATTGTTTGAGGTCTGAAAACATGTATCTTTTTTGTTATTTGGTGCAAATAAATGCTCTAAACAATATTTTTATATGGAATTTGGGGGAGACTCAAACAAAAATGGTCAGTGGTCGCTTATTTTTTTTCCAGAGCTTTATAATAAAATGTTGAATTGTAACACAGGAGTAACACGAGGCCTAAACCAGGTACTTTTTTCATGTTATATTTCCTGGCCCACCGGAGTCTTATACACAGTGCCTCAAATACCTGCCAACAGTTACATTCTTCCACATAAGGCAATGGAAAAGCTTGTTATTACAGTAATATGTTAATGTCAAAGGCAGCTTGGTGTCTAGGCCCAAGATTGGCTCAAATCTTAAACCGTATGCATTTGAAAATGGTGGTGCACAGGTCATATAGATATGTTTATTATATACTTGGTTTAGCCCAGGTTTAATGTAGTTTTAAACAATGTTAAAGAGGTGGTATTTTACTTCTGTGGAGTATTGGCTGCTAATACATGGCTTATTTAGATTACCAGGTTACGTTTTGTTGTTTTGAAAATACTATATTTGCCGAAAACGACATATTAGCAAGTTTCAGTTTTGTTTTGTTCTCCCTCTTTGCTTTCTCTGCTAAGCCAGTCCCCCTTCAGAGCGCCATCACAACACAAGGGGCTCTATTCACGCCTACGTCACGAACCAGGAAGACGTTTGGAAACATGCAACAACTTTCGGTGTTGTTACCGAAACTGGGCTCGCTGAACAACTGATAGAATCCATTAAAGTAAATGTTGTCAGCGGTAAAATGAATATTGCATACTTATGTGCTTGAATTTGGCGCCCTCGTCTCTTCTAATCACATGTACCCAGTGCGTTCAGATAAAAACTGAGGTGTGGTTGTAGTCGTTGATTATCCAAACATAACGGAACGCTACAATGACGTGTAGATGAAGAAAACTGGGCCATTTTCTCATTTTTTTCCTTGATTTGGTCAGACTTACTACAGCGAACAGAGCCCGCCGGAAGTTGTGGACGCATGTTTCCAAACGTTTTCCTGGTTTGTGACGCAAGTGTGAATAGAGCCTATAAACATGCGATCAGCTAATGAAACTACTGAACATCGCGTCAGGTTTGTGAAGTTGTAGTGTATTGTTTTGGATCGTGTTTTTGTGTATTTACGGAGAATTGTCGTGTGGGAGCATTGCACAGAATATTACAGCTAAGCATAAGGAGGATTTGAATTTGGATGACATCTAAACCCTCTTCAGGCATGTTTTTGATGAGGGAACAACGTTATAACATGGTAGAAAGCTTTAAAAGGTCGATTTTGTCAAATACCCCCTGTTTAAAACACATGAGACCCAGTCCTCTTTAGTCAATTCCAATGTTCTTCGCCAGAAACACAGGGACTTGGGCTGTATTAGCTGTAAATTAAACGTGACAGAAATAAATAGCAGATGGCAGCACAGAGCTCTCTTAAGCCGACCTCCGTTCCCTCTGCGTCTTCAGAGGAAAAATAGAGTCGACGCTGGAAGGAGTGAAACGACAGCGTCCTCTTCAGGTCAGACAGGAGAGCTGCGTCAGTGTGAGTGAATCAGTCCATCTCCTGAACTCTACGGCAGATCTCTCCTGTGAACTCTGAGCACTTTGCGTTCCCTCCCAGATCCTTTGTCAAAAACTGACGGAAAAAAACAGAAAAAGAATTAGTATTAGTTATTAGAAATGACATTGTTAATTCATTTGAAAGTTCGCCCACTATGAATATATACATTTTTTCTTAACCATAAAATTGTGATGCGATTTCATAATTCCTGTAGTGGCAAAGTGGGGCTGAAAATAGTTTTGATGGAATGATGTTTTTTTTTCCCTTGGTAAGTTAGAGCTGTCAAATGTTTCACAACACACAAAGACATACACATATGTAATAAAAATATCTTGCTCTAAAAATCCATTTCATTTAAAGTCAGTTTGGTTGACTCAATCAATCAAACATTATTTATAAAGCGTTTTTCATACAAAATTGTAACAAAGCGCCTTACAGCGATTAAGGATTAGAAGATTAGAAGATTGACTTTATTGATCTCACACAGGAGAAATCGGTTTCTGCATTTGACCCGGGGACCATCCCATGATTTTGTTGTTTAGGCTTGGCCAGGACCCAAGCTGGAGGAATAGTCCGGGAAACCGGAGTGCCCGGAAGAAACCCACCCAGACACGGTGAGAACATGCAAACTCCACAAAGAAAGGCCCGGATGACCTGAACCTTCTTGCTGTGAAGCATGAGTGCTAGCGACTCAGCCACCGTGCCGCCAACAGGGAAAAAACAAACAAAAAAACACAAACAACAAACTCGGTTACATAAACCCTTTTGGTCCAACTTTCTCTACAATAGGGGTGACAAATGATCCATTTTATCAATATTCGTGATTATACACTCAACAAAAATATAAACGCAACACTTTTGTTTTTGCTCCCATTTTTCCTGAGATGGACCCAGAGATCCAAAATTCATTCCAGATACACAACACTACCATTTCTCTCAAACATTGTTCACAAATCTGTCCAAATGTGTGACAGCGAGCACCTCTGCCCCGCCGAGACAATCCACCCCACCTTACAGGTGCGCCTCAAGATGCCGATCCGACATCATGACCAGTGCACAGGTGCACCCCAGACTGCCCACAATAAAAGGCCACTCTGAAATGTGCTTTTTTTTTTTGCTTTATTGGGGGTCTGGGGACTCAGAACCAGTCAGTATCTGGTGTGACCACCATTTGCCTCATGCAGTGCAACACATCTTCTTCGCATAGAGTTTATCAGATTGTCAATTGTGGCCTGTGGAATGTTGGTCCACTCCTCTTCAAAGGCTGTTATGGACGAAGAACACAGGTGCATTTTATTGATGGCATTTTGAATGCACAGAGATACCGTGATGAGATCCTGAGGCCCATTGTTGTGCCATACATCCATGAACATCACCTCATGTTTCAGCAAGATAATGCACGGCCCCATGTTGCAAGGATCTGTACACAATTCTTGGAAGCTGAAAATGTCCCAGTTCTTGCATGGCCAGCATACTCACCGGACATGTCACCCATTGAGCATGTTTGGGATGTGCTTGACTGGCGTATACGACAGCGTGTACCAGCTCCCACTAATATCCAGCAACTTCGCACAGTCATTGAAGAGGAGTGGACCAACATTCCACAGGCCACAACTGACAATCTGATAAACTCTATGTGAAGAAGATGTGTTGCACTGCATGAGGCAAATGGTGGTCACACCAGATACTGACTGGTTCTGAGTCCCCAGACCCCCAATAAAGCAAAAAAAAAAAAAAAAAATGCACATTTCGGGGTGGCCTTTTATTGTGGGCAGTCTGGGGCGCACCTGTGCACTGGTCATGATGTCGGATCGGCATCTTGATGTGGCGCACCTGTGAGGTGGGGTGGATTGTCTCGGCGGGGCAGAGGTGCTCGCTGTCACACATTTGGACAGATTTGTGAACAATGTTTGAGAGAAATGGTAGTGTTGTGTATCTGGAGTGAATTTTGGATCGTTGGGTCCATCTCAGGAAAAATGGCAGCAAAAACAAAAGTGTTGCGTTTATATTTTTGTTGAGTATACAAGCCACAATAAAATTGTTATGACTAAAATAATAATAGTGGATCAGTTTTATATAGATGCTTTTCCAGCGTATTATTTCACTCATATCTTTCATATTAAGGCTTTGACAAGTCGGTATGTCCATATTATGTTTTTTTAGACTCAGAAAGTCTTTTCTTTCTAGACACCTCAAAGTAAATGTCAAGTGCTTTTATGTCACATTAATTTCACTTTTTCAAGTGTCATTGTAATATTGTTTTTGTCACAATAATCACATGTCATGTCCCTGTCACTGGAGTTTTGTTTATATTCTGTATTAACCCTGACCTTCTTGTCCTTGATGGTGTCGAAGCAGGCGGTCTGGATCTTGTCTGCGTGGGTGTGGAGGCCCATGTGTCTGAGCATCATGACGGCGCTGAGGAGCAGAGCCGTGGGGTTCGCCATGTCCAAACCCGCGATGTCTGGAGCTGTACCGTGGACCTACACAGGGTCAATAACACGGGTCAGAATACAGGCAAGTCCGAGTTTACAGACTATTATTTAACACACACAAAATCTATAACATTTTCTTTACTCTTAAATCTTTAAAGCCACAGTTTGTAACATTTCAGCCAAAAAATACACCAGGTGCACTATGTAACTTTTTGAGGGGCTGTCGTCTGCTTGTAAGTCATTGCTCTGCTTGGAATGTTCCACAGTATGACATTAAACAGTTCTACCTTACATTTTTTTCAATTACAAGTGGTTTTATAGTTCAAAAATACCCAGAAAAACATTCTGACTGTAAGCAGGGTCGCCTCTCCACAGATCTGACCTGTACCTTGGCCTGATTTGGGCTCAATGAAGAGAGAAAGGTTTAATACCATACTGTGGAACTTTGCAGACAAAGCAATAAACTCCATGGAGAAAAGAATCTGACAGACCCTCCACCACAAAAGTTACACAATGCACAGTCCTTGCATGTGAGCGGGCTTGCATCTCCACAAACCTGACTCTGGAGAAAGGCCTATGGTGATCATGTGGCACAGTTTGGCATAAAATGTTTCTAGCTCAAAGGAGAATATGCCTAAGCACTGTATTAAATGTCCATTTCCAGGGAATCACACAGAAAGTTTCATACTGTACCTTTAGTATAAAATGTAGAAAAAAAAGACAAACCGATTCAAAGATGGCGACTCCATTTGCTCCGATGTTTCCGCTGGGGGTGACTCCTAGTCCTCCGATCAGACCAGCACAAAGGTCACTGTAAAAATAGACAGGATTTCATACGAATCGGGTTTAAATCTCATTAAAAGAAGAGGTATTAACCGCTAACATATAACAGTAAGATCACCAAGTTATCTTTTATTGTTTTGAAAATGCTATATTCAGCAAAAACAACTGATTGACCTGTTTTAGAATTCACTCCCCCTTCAGAGCGCTATCACAATATAATCAGTGCGCCTTTTGCTAATGAAACTACTGCACATCACATCAGGTTTGTGAAGTTGTAGTACAGTTTTGTGTTGGAAGAATTACTATGATGTTATCAAATATGATGTTATCAATTACTCATGTGTGTGTTAAGAGCTTTCTTTATCATTAGTGCAAAAGCAGAAGTACAAGTGCAAGAGATTTGTTTTACAGGCATGAAAAAGGGTCAGGGGTGAAAAAGGTGAGTCCCGTTTTAGTCCTGTTTTAGTCCCGTTTTAGACCCGGTTTAATCCCTAAGCTAATCTGTCCCTTTGATGCAGTGATAATATGACTCACCCCATAAGATCGCGGTCATTCCATTGTAACAGTTTGCCGTGTTAATTTGCGTATCCATGTGTATGTGCGTGTCGCGTATATCCACGGACTTTAATTATCCGGAGCGCCGGAGAAACAAACGTATCCCGAACGTATCCCATGTCTGTGCCTGTGCCAGAATTCCTTCTTACGTAGCAAGTTAAGGATTTTCTCCAGTTTCATGAAATGCCGCGTACATATTGACGAGGCTCACTCACAGCTGATTGGCGAACAGGCGCAAACACAACAGCTCTAACCGTCATGATTGGCGGGAGCGCGATCGGTGGGTAATTACGCTGCAACATGATTGGAAGCTGGAGCACAGTTCAGCCCTTCGAACTTGTGGGGATTTTGCTCTTTCTATCTTCATGGAGACCAAACCAGACTGAGTTACAAGTCAGATCTGTGGAGAGGCAACTCCGCTCGCAGTCAGAATACCTGTTTTACTAAGTATTTTTGAGCTATAAAACAACCTTTAACTGAATAAATGTAAGGTAGAGCTGTTTAATGTCATACTGTGGAACGTTCCAGGCAGAGTAATGACATATTCATAGAAACAAGAAGACCAGAAAAGTTACACAATGCACCTTTCAGTGTTTTTTCTCACCTGAGGATGTCTCCGTACAGGTTGGGCATGACCAGCACGTCAAACTTACTGGGGTCCTGCACCATCTGTATAAAGACAGAAATCTGTTATTTTAACTCATGGGTTTCAGTGACATTATTACTTTTCAATTTAAACGGACTCTTAAGGGAAAAAAACAATCATTTCGATTCTTTGGCTCATTTGACTATTTCAAACTATTACTATCTTAACTATCTAACCACCGATCTATCCAACTAACTAGCTGCTAAAATGTAATTAGTAGCTTTTGAGGGTAGATGGAGTACACATAATCTTTTCGATGTTTTAGATTACAGTGGTCCCTCGTTTACCGCGGGGGGTAGGTTCCAGAAATAACCCGTAATAAGTGAAATCCGCGAAGTAGGACAACTTTATATTTTACAATTATTCTACATGGTTTAAGGCTGTAAACGCCTCACCACACACATTATACACTTTTCTCAGACTGGAATTAACATCTCACATTTCTCTCTTGTTTAAACACTCAAACTTTCGTAGATTTTCAACAAAATGTATTAATAGTGAAGCGTGGGGGTGTGCGCGGACACTTGCCGTGGTCACGAAACAAGGTAAAGAGCCGCATGCGGTGGTTTAATCCTGGTTTAGACCTGGTCTAGTCCTGGTTTAGTCCAGCTTTAGACCTGGTCTAGTCCTGGTTTAGTCCTGGTTTAGTCCTGGTTTAGTCCAGGTTTAGTCCAGGTTTAGTCCAGGTTTAGTCCAGGTTTAGTCCTGGTTTAGTCCTGGTTTAGTCCTGGTTTAGTCCTGGTTTAGTCCTGGTTTAGTCCTGGTCTGGTTCCGGTCTGGTCCTCATGTCTTAGTCCCGGTCTGGACTTCCTACAGATCCAGTGACTCATGTCTCTGCTCCTCGTGCATCCAGCAGGACTCCCGGAGCCCCCCCCCGGGTTCCCTCTATAACATCTATATAAATGTGTCAAACTGAACACATTCTGTACTGTACAGGAAACACGGAGGAGAAGCCAATCAGGACGCAGAACACAATGTTGATACACTATACTTTTTTTTTTTTTTAATCCACGAAACAGCGAGGCTGCGAAAAGTGAACCGCGATAGAGCGAGGGACCACTGTACTGCATTTTTTGTGACTGAATAGAATAATAACTGAAATCCTCCTGGAGACTGGACTCACATTGAGGCACACTGTGTCCAGGTACATCTCTGTGAATTTGATGTCTTTGTAGTCTTCTGCCACTTCACGACACTTCCTGAGAAACAGACCGTCCGACATTCGCCTAAACTCAAAAGAGAAAACAATGTAAGAAATATAATTCAATTAAATATTCACATTTATATAGAGCTTTTCTAACTTCAAGAGACTCAAAGGCTACGTTCACACTGCAGGGCTTAATGCTCAATTCCGATTTTTTTGTGAAATCCGATTTTTTTGCGAGGCCGTTCACATTTCCAGTTAAATGCGAATTGTATGTGATCTCCAGTGTGAACGCTAAACTCCCCAAAAGTGTCCCGCATGCGCCTTGGAGGACACGATGACGTCACACGCAGCGAACGCGCTCAATGTTTACGGAAGTAGCCTAAAGTTGCTTTCGTACCGGAGCCAAAACATGTACAGCTTATTTGTTTTAAGGAGGAAACGGAGAAGGACGAGGTTTTTGGCCACAGCGTTTTGCGGGGCAGTGGCAGCAACGTCTGCAGAAAGGAACATGTGGGTGCGGAGTCACAGGCAGGAGGGGTGGGATTACTACGTGCTTCGCCGCTTCACTGATACGAGTTCATATACTATTTTCGCATGACGAGAAGAACGTTTGTGCACATTTGTGAACGCCTACTTGTACCACTCTCATTGGAGGAAACACGCCCAGGTCGGATGAATGCGACCTGGCCGTTCAGACTGCAGTCGCATGTCAAAAGATCGGATATGTATCGGATTTAGGACCACATATCCAAGTGGCCTGGATCGCATTTGAAAAAATCGGATCTGTGTCGTTCACACTGTCATTAGAAGATCAGATACAGGTCGCATAGAGGCAAAAAAATCGGATTTTGGTCGTTTCAGGCTGCAGTGTGAACGTAGCCAAAGTGTTCCACACACCATTTCACACACACACATTCATACACCAGTGTACACAGACACTGGGGGCGAGGTGTCTTGCACAAAGATAGTATTCATCTGCAGGAGTTAGAATCGCACCATCAACCTGTGGGTCCGTGGATCTGACTGTTTCACCAAAGATGTTTATGTCTAAGTCAAGAGCAGGATTCAAAGCACCACACTTCAGATCTACGGATAAGCCAACTGAGTAAAGCGTTTAAAAATGTATTTAATGACTTGATTGGCCCATGTCCATTTATTCTGTTTGGTTTTAAGACAAAGTAGGGGACAGTTCCATCAGTGTGGACTCACATGATGTTGGCTTTGTGCACGGCGGTGACGCTGGTTCTTTGGTTATTTCTGGCGTATTCAAAGGCGTACTCCGCGATGCGCCGACTCGCCTCTTCTGTGATCAGTTTGATGCTCTGAACCACACCGTCGACAATCTGGAAATAGAGGGTTTAAACAGAATTCAAAGCAAGATGTTTACTTTTAATTCAAGAATACTTGCGTCGATGCACATGCCACTCTATAAAACTGGATTTCAATTAGAGATGGCCCAATATATCAGCCAACTGATACATCGGTCTGATCTTTGTACACTTTACTGATTTGGCACTAAAGTGGCCTTAACTCTCCAGCACAAGTTGTTTTGTTTCAGCCAACCTGCTGCCTAAAGAGTACAAATAAAACTTTGTTTTAACACTTTAATGCAAAGAGATAAAGGTTTGTGATTAAAAAAAAAAATGCTGTGGGAGAGTTTGTACTAAATTTAAATTACGGTAATTTCCGGACTATAAGCCACTACTTTTTTCACACTTTGAACCCTGTGGCTTATACAACGATACGGCTCTTACTGTATATGGGCGGATTATGAATTTATCAACACAGCGATATGATTTCCAACACTGACATGATCCCAGACTGACATGATCTTTCTGCAGGAAACATGCGCAGTAGAGCGAAAAGTGACGAGGTGCAAGAGCGAGACAGGCCGGTGAAGAGACGACGCGCAAAGGAAGATGGCTCGTTTGATTTTGTTTTGAACGTTATTTTGCGCTTCATGCACACACCTCCTCCTCATGGAAAACACATGAAGAAATGCTTATGATGCAGCTTTTAAAGGGATATGCCACCCCCAGGGCAAATTTGGGCATCTCCCCACAGTCCAGAGACTAAAATAAGTGGTGGAAAGCGTTTTCCTGGTCACCCAGCCATTGTCCGAGCCTGTCGCCACTGACCGCCGCGGTATCTGCAGCTCCTCCGCCTTAGACTGGAGTCTAACGTCGCCAGAGAAAGATTTCGGCCAAAAGGAATTAATTTGCTCGATGCGTTTCCCAATTACTTTATGTGTAGTGCGCATTCATATCGAGTGCAAATAAATGTGCAAATCAACACGGAGAGCTTGCCTTGGTCATTTTGGGTGGGAACTATTTTCCAGTGCGGAAGAATACAGTCGAATCACGCAGCACGCTGCCAGGGGAATCCCAGTTACGCACAGGGAAGGGAGTTCCCCTGTTGCACAACGTGGTGCGTGATTCCGCGGCGGTCAGTGGCGACAGGCTCGGACAATGGCTGGGTGACCAGGAAAACGCTTTCCACCACTTATTTTAGTCTCTGGACTGTGGGGAGATGCCCAAATTTGACCTGGGGGTGGCATATCCCTTTAAGTTAAAGACAATCGATATGGCTGTCGAAGAAGGAATTAGAGCTGCTGCATGCGAGCTCGGCATCAATGAGTCGATGGTGAGACGTTGGTGACGAACTGACTCGATGCAAAAAGACGACAAACGTTTTCAGAGGCGATAAAAGCAGATGCTCCGAACTTGAAAGCGTTTGTGAAGACGTGGACACCTGCAGCTTATAGACAGGTGTATATGTACAGAAATAAAATTCTTTGAAAATTTTAGTTGATGTGGTTTATATTCATGGGCTTAATAGTCTGGAAGTTAAGGTACATAATTTGGGAAAAATTTTCAAAATTGCCCTGATTTCTCTGGATTCAAAACACTATCAGTATCAGACATGACAAAACCAATATCAATCAATCTCTAATATCAATAGTACACGTTTATAATCGAGTCTGTCATTACACCACACCCTGCCCTACAGTTACACCTGTTTGTTTATAACACTGGTGTTCAGACTCACAATGTGTTCGATGCCGCTGTACTCTCCCTCTGTGTTTTCTCTGATCGTGACCAGGTCCACGTCGGTGTACGGAGTCTTGTACCCCTCGATGGACAAACACGGGCGCACGTTTGCATAAAGGTCGAAGGTCTTTCTCAGCAGCAGGTTCATGGAGGGGTGTCCTGCTGCAATTGGGGTCTTCAGCGGTCCTAAAGAGATTTAAGAGTTTAAAAAAGGTGCTGATTTTGACATTTTAAAAAGGTACAATGTGTAGCTTTTCTGGTGGAGGGCCAGTCGAATACTTTTCTTGCTATTCCTTGGTCTAGAACAGGGGTCGGCAACCCGCGGCTCCGGAGCCGCATGCGGCTCTTTGATCCCTCTGATGCGGCTCAGTACAGCGGTCCCTCATTTATCGTGGGGGTTACGTTGTAGAAATAACCCACGATAGGCAAAATCTGTGAAGTAGTCAGTTTTATATTGCGTGTATAAATATGAGTGTATTTCACAGTTCCTCTGACTGAGGCGCCTGGCGCCGCTGCGCTGTTGCGGGTTTTGTTGGGGAGAAAACTTACAGCACTTCAGAGCAGTGACGGACTGGGATCATCGGCCCTGGCAATTTACACCTACAAGCGGCCCCGTAGTCTGTGGAACGGGGGGGAGGGGTTCTACAGCTCTGCACCAAACACAGAACTGTAGTGAGAACACATCTGTGCGCTCTCAGGACTGGTTCAGCCGCCTGGACTCCAGGTTCCACCAGTTCGTTATGCGCAAACATTGCCGCTACTTCCCGATGCGCGTTGACCACCCGGAGAAGTGTGCGCGCGGTCAAATCCGTAATAGAGCACGGCCTCGGCCCTTCTGGCATGTGCTCAAATGCCAGACCGCTCAGTCTTCAGAGTCACACTGCTCGTGATCGAACATTTAAATAAATTTGGCAAACTGAACACATTCTGTACAGGAGACACGGAGGAGAATGACTGACAAAGACAAAGGTCTACAGTCCTTTAGCCAATCAGGATGCACAATACGCGTTGATACACTATAAAAAAAATCAGCAAAACAGCGAGGGACCACTGGATTTAATTAAAATGTATTTTATTTTAGTTAGTTCATATTCAAAATGTAATTCTATGTCACAAAGGTAAAAAAAAAAAGCCGTTATATGCAGTGTTATTTCAAAAGGGTTTTGCGGCTCCCAGTGTTTTCTTTACTGTGTGAAACGGGTCCAAATGGCTCTGAGTGGTAAAGGTTGCAGACCCCTGGTCTAGAATGTTTCACAGTATGGGATTAAACCTTTCCACCTTCAAGGAAACCAAACCAGACCAAATTACAGGTCAGATCTGTGGAAAGGCAACCCCGCTCAGTCAGAATGTCTGTTTTTCTAGGCATTTTTGAGCTATAAAACCACCTGTGATTGAATTAGGGATGCAAATTATCGATTAATTCATTAATCTAAAGTCGACTGACCTTATCGATCGACTTACGATTAATTGATAAGCGGCGTTTTTCACCTGAATTTTAGTGTTTCAATAGGGTCTTTAAGAATATAAGCTATAGTATACATAACACTGAGTCAAAAATATATCATAGTATTATTATATTGTATATTCCTCAATTAATTATTCCTTTGTAAAAAGCAGACAAATGCTGAATGCTGAATAACAAAATACAGTAATCCCTTGCTCTATCGCGGTTTGCGGATTTCTTTTTTTTTTTTTTTTAATAGTGTAACATTTTTTTATAGTGCAACATTGTGTTCTGCATCCTGATTGACTAAGAGACTAGACCAGGACTAAACGTGGACTAAACCAGGTCTGGACCAGAACTAAACCAGGACTAAACTTGGACTGGGCCTGGACTAAACCTGGACTAAACCAGGATTAAACCACCACGTGCCGCTGCTGGTTTCGTGCGGCTGGTTTGTGGCTCGGGCTCAGACTACGCATTCCGGGCGCCGCGGTTCGATCTCGTGCTCAGCAGCCCCGGTGTACGTACGTGCGAGGCCCGCTGCTGAGCCCCGCTGCTGAGCCCCGGTGTATGCGCGGGCTGCTGAGCAGTGCCGTTGGCGCCGCGCGGTTGCCTTGTTTCGTGACCACGCGGGTGCGCGTGCCCGCGATTAGCGATTAATTGCAATTACAGTGAACCCTCGCTGTATCGCGGTTCACTCTTCGCGGCCTCGCTGTTTCGCGGATTTTTTTTTCTCAATTTTTTTTATAGTGTAACTTTTTTTTTACAGTGTAACATTCTGTCCTGCGCCCTGATTAGCTAAGAGACTAGACCAGGACTAAACCAGGACTAAACCAGGTCTAAACCAGGTCTAAACCAGGTCTAGACCAGGGATGGTAGGGACAGAGTCTCAGATGTCCTTCACGAGAGCGCCTGGGTGACAGGAAGTGTGGCCTTTGTTTACTTGCACGAGCCATGGAAGAGACTGAGTGCGAGCCGGACAAATGGAAGAGCCAAGAATCAACATGGACGGGCCTGGCGCCTGGCCGCGCGGCGTCCGGGGTAGCCGCAGCGGGGGGAGGACACTCGCGCGCACAGAGGAGACAGTGGCTCTTCCCCGTGAGAGGACGAGAGGACGAACCCGACCCCGTCCTAGAGAGCTGTGGAGTGGAGTATTGGCGACGCATTGATAGCGGTCTGATTTTGGAGCCGGGGTGAAATGCAACCAACTCTTGTGAGCGCAGGTTAGTCTTACCTGGTCTTGTGGTGAGGACTGGTGCTCAGAGGCGTCTGTTAGCGGTTTGGCACTGTTAGCATTGGCTTGAGTCTTGCCCAAAATGATATCCAGGTCTCTTTCCACTCGACTTTCGCACATGGCATGGATATGTGGTACCAAAACAAACACACGTGTCCGCGCGCACGTGTCCGCGCGCACGTGTCCGCGCGCACGTGTCCGCGCGCACGTGTCCGCGCGCACGTGTCCGCGCGCACGTGTCCGCGCGCACGTGTCCGCGCGCACGTGTCCGCGCGCACGTGTCCGCGCGCACGTGTCCGCGCGCACGTGTCCGCGCGCACGTGTCCGCGTGTCACGTGCCCCCCCCCCACGTGTCCGCGCGCACGTGTCCGCGTGTCACGTGCCCCCCCCCACTATTAATATATTTTAATGAAAATCTACAAAAGTTTGAGTGTTTAAACAAGAGAAAAATGTTAATACCAGTCTCAGAAAGGTGTACAATGTGTCTGGTGAAGCGTTTTCAGCCTTAAAACATGTAGAATAATTGTAAAATATAAAATTGTCCTACTTCGCGGATTTCACTTATTGCGGGCTATTTCTGGAACCTAACCCCCGCGATAAACGAGGGTTCACTGTAATGCATTTTGATCGACCAACGTCTTGATCGACAATTAATCGTAAGTCGATTAATTGTTGACATCCCTAGATTGAATAAATGTAAAGTAGAGCTGTTTAATGTCATGGAACATTCCAGGCAGAGCAAATGACATATCCATGGAAACAAGTAGGTGATGGACCCCCAACCAAAAACTTACAGTGCACCTTTAAAACATGAAAAACAACTAGTTAATTTTAAACGTTTTGCAGTGGTCCAAAGTTATTCCTCACTTGCGTTATGCTTTCCAGGAATCTTAAACAAGTTTATAAACGCTTTTCGCAAGTCTCAGAAACCAGAGCGGAGCCTCGACAGTAACGCTAACAACAACTAGCATGCTAACGTACGCTTACAGATTATCGGACAATAAAGTATAATTACAATTAGATGTAGACTGTACGCGGTGGACATTTTTCTTTACCTCAAGAGCTGCTTATACAGTATATCTAATACTCGGGAAAGACGTTTTTGCAAAATACAAAAAAAAAACCAGGTACAGGCCCTTTAAGTTTTAATGTTGCGGTGTTCAGCTACAGTTAAACCAATCAGGATTAAGGTATATAAAGATTTTAAATGCTACAATTATGTACACGGTATTATTTCTTCTGCACAAAACAGAATATGGGGTTTCAAAATGTATTATTTATCAAGCGTACTAACCCTAGTTTAGACCCCTATAAACAAATGTTGTGAAATTCATACTTGAAAGTCATTCTTCTATAGTTTAAATATATCTAATCTCAAAAATACCTTTGAGTCCCATTTTATTCTTGTCCATGGACTCTTTCGCGTCAGGGGGAATCATCCACTTTCCTCCAGGTCCTTTTATGGCTGTGACGTTCCTCTCCTCCCATTTGATCGGAGCCTGTTTTTACACACAAAAGCAATTACAGACATTTTACATCAGAATTACTTTGTTTTTAATAATATGTAATCAAATATGTAATTTAAATATGTAAACAATGATGTCCAGAGGATCTCCCAGCCCGAATGTAACAGTATAATTTCCTAGTACATTGCTGATTTAGGAGTGAATATAATAACCTAATAACTAGAGCTGTCAGTTTAACGCATTAATTAATTAATTACACTGTAAATTAACGTGGTATAAAAATTAACGCAATTAATTATGAGTGCCAATTCAATGCGCATGCGACGAGCAAATCGCTGCCAGGGCCTTTGAATGGCAAGTTTATTTACAAAAAGAACGAAGACGGGACGATCAACAAGAACGCCATGGAGCTTTTGTCAAAAATAATTTTCCGATCACTGAAGCTGCTTCAGCCTGACGGATCATTTGAACGATAAACAAGTCCGGACAAATTCTACTGTTACTGGTGATAGCGCACACTTCACCAAACCACCAAACCACGCTCGCAGAATTTGTGAAACGAATGAGCAAACGAACACTTGAAAACTGACAAACTCAATCGCAAAGTGGGTTCGTTCACTTGCTCGCTCACTCACTTACAATCTCTCTCTCTCCCTCTCTCTCACACTCTTAAAATGCGATTATTAGATTTAAAAAAATTAATCTAATTAAGTACAGGATTTGTAATTAATCGCCTAATAACATGAAAGAGACAACATTCATCATCTGTGCACTGTTTTCCTTAAGACCTCTTGTATATAATAGATATACTGTATTTATGACTCTATATTTCTGCTGTTTTTACTTAAAGGTCCCATGACATGGTACTTCTTGATGCTTTTATATGGCTCCTTAATGGTTCCCTAATACTGTAAATGAATCCTTCTTCAAAATGAACACTCAGTGCATGAGAAATAGAGATAAGATGAGAAAGAGTCATAAATGTCACTCTGGAACACTCCATTATAGGCGTTGTTGCTTGAATGCAAATGAGGAGGACAGAGCTGGCCTATAGTAGGGGGTGGGGCGTGGCCAAGCTCTCCGCTCCGCTCTGTGACCCACTTCCGTGTTTTTGCACGGGGGGAGAGATGAGAAGCCTTCCATTGAAAAATAAACACATTTCCACATAAAATAAAATTAAACCACTGCTGTTCAAAGGTCCAGAGGCTCAGATAAAGGACTTCCGAGCCTAGAAACACTCGGACGTGCCTCTAGGCAAATAAAAAAACGCATTTCGCATTGCCTAGCGCATTCGCGGTCCAAACTCTCTGGGCGTGATTTACAGAGACGCTGAGTACAGACAGACGGGGGTGGAACTGCATTTGCATTTCTTTTTTCGATCTGACGTCAATAAGGTGCCTTGTTCAAAATCGCCAGTTTGAGCTCAGATTTTTTCTAACGCAGAAAAGGATCGCAAATGCTCAGTTTAGACATTTCGGGGGGCTAAACAGGGTAGGGGAGCTCCCATTAACGTTCAAAAACCTCAGAAAGTGAAAATTTCATGCCATGGGACCTTTAACTTGTACATACACATTTATATAATTATGCCTTATGTGACACCAGTATCTTGCCATTTATGTAGAATTTATCATTACAATTTTTATATTTTTTACTCTTTGTTATTGTAATATAATGTGATGTGTGAGCTTTCCCTTGTGTATCAATAAAGTTTGTCGAAGTCTAAAGGCCGCCACACACTACAGGAGAATTTGCCCAATCTTGACTGATTTGCTTCTCCGAGTTCGGAGAGGTGTGACCCGACTTTGTGTCTTCGTGTGTGATTGTAAAGCTGCTGCGCTCCTCATGTGTGTGGCATCAGTGCGACTCTGAGCTGCTCGATCGTAACCACCAACCGGCATTAACATCGGTATCGGCCGATATTGCAAAATTTTAAAAACATATCGGTATTGGCCCGATGTGTAAAAGTGGGCTGATATTAACAACCGATATTTGTGTCAGTACAGTAATCCCTCGGGGGGGGGGGGGGGGCTCACATGCTCCCGAGGGGGAGCCCCGCGTGCGAGCGAGCCCCGCGTGCGGACGTCAAAGAGCCACGTGCCTTTGCTCTTTTCGGACTGCGTGCCTCCCCTCTAGTCCTGGTTTAGTCCAGGTCTAGACCTGGTCCAGTCCTGGTTTAGTCCAGGTTTAGTACTGGTTTAGACCTGGTCTAGTCCTGGTTTAGTCCAGGTCTAGACCTGGTCCAGTCCTGGTCCAGTCCTGGTTTAGTCCAGGTTTAGTACTGGTTTAGACCTGGTCTAGTCCTGGTTTAGTCCAGGTCTAGACCTGGTTCAGTCCTGGTTTAGTCCAGGTCTAGACCTGGTCCAGTCCTGGTCTAGTCCTGGTTTAGTCCAGGTCTAGACCTGGTTCAGTCCTGGTTTAGTCCAGGTCTAGACCTGGTCCAGGCCTGGTTTAGTCCAGGTTTAGTCCTGGTCCAGTCCAGGTTTAGATCTTGTTTAGACCTGGTCTAGACCTGGTTTAGTTCCAGTTTGGTCCTGGCCCCGCCCGGTGCATCCCTAATAATAAGTTAATAATAACAAGCTTTATAATAAGTTTTAACTTGTATCTAAACTAGAAGTGCAGAGCTCTGATCTTTTGAACACTCTCTCAAAGCGAGTGGTTTTACTGTTGACAGGAAACAGCAGACGTGATCGCGCTCACAATTTTATAGCCTGTGGTCTGCAGCCATACCCCCCTGCAGTCTTTGTGATCAGAGATTTTAAGTCTCTCTGTGATTCTCCTCATGTCTGTGGTGTGGTCTTTTATTGCATGTTTAAAAATCGTTCAAGACTGAAAAATCCTGTAGTGTGTGGCGGCGTTTAGAATAAGTGTAAGAAATCACTACACGACAAATTTTCTTGCCCTGTCAATTGTGAAACCAAGAAATAAATTAAAATAGACAATATTTATTTATAATTTTACATTGCAAAAGGTTAAAAGTCACTTATCTAAATATTTTTCATTGTTTATAGTAGATCAAAAATAACAATGCTAAAATTTAAAGGTGCATTGCGTAAATTTTCTGGTAGAGAGTCTGTCAAATGCTTTTCTTCATGGTACTGAACCTTTCCATCTTCATGGAGACCAAACCAGACCAAGTTACAGGTCAGATCTGTGGATCAGTTAGAATGCCTGTTTTTCTAAGCCAGATCTTCAACAGGCGGGTCACGACCCCTAGGGTGGTCGCAGAGGTACTGCAGGGGGGGGGGTCGCGAAATCTTTTGATTTCACTTTAAAATAATATAATTTTATATTTTATAGTGTAAAATACAGTATTAACCTGTGTATTATTTCCTTGTATTGGATGTACCATAACAGAGTAGCAATGTTTATACATGACACTAAGCTCAATTTAAAGATCCCATGACATGGTACTTCTTGATGCTTTTATATGGCTCCTTAATGGTTCCCTAATACTGTAAATGAATCCTTCTTCAAAATCAACACTTTGTGCATGAGAAAGACACATGTACAGAGTCAGAGTCAAAAAATAACTCTCTGAACACCTCATTATGGGCCTTGTTGCTTGAATGCAAATGAGAAGGACACAGATTGGTTAGAGGAGCGGGTGGGGGGGGTGGGGGTGGGGGGGGGGGGGGCAAATGCGCCGCTGGTTCCTTGTTTTAGCGGTGCGCTGTGCCTGGCCCCACTTCCGCGTGTGTAAGCGCGAAGGAGGAAAGGAGAGCCTTTTCAATGAAAAACAACACATTTTCACAGAAAATAAAATTAAACCACTGCTGTTTCAGAGGTCCAGAGGGTTGGGTAAAGGACTTCCGAGTCTAGAAACACTCGCATGTGCCTCCAGGCAAATAAAAAAACCCATTTCGCATTGCGTAGCTCCTCCGCAGTCCAAATTCTCTGGGTGTGATTTCCAGAGACAGGAGGTGGAGATCCAGACGGTGGTGGAACTGAATTTGCATTTCTTTTTTCGATCTGTCGTCTATAAGGTGCCTTGTCCAGAATCGCCCATTTGAGCTGTGTTTTTTTCAAACGCAGAAAAGGATCGCAAATGCTCAGTTTAGACATTTCACAACTTTTAACCATGGGGGGGGGCCTAAACAGGGTAGGGGAGCTCACATTAACGTTCACATTACGCTCACATTAACAAAAACCTCAGAAAGTGAAAATTTCATGCCATGGGACCTTTAATATAAAACACAATTCTATGCCGTATATATAGTAGGGGGTCCCTGGCCCAGTTCGCCATCTGTTTGGGGGTCCCTGGCCTACAAAACGTTGAAGACCCCTGTTCTAAGCTATAAATCCAAATTGTAACTAAATAAATATAAGGCAGAGCTGTTTAATGTCACACTGTGGAACATTCCAGGCAGAGCAATGGCATATCCAGAGAAACAAGCAGGTGACAGACCCTCCACTACAAAGGCTGCACAATGAACCTTTAAAGATAACATTAGAAGCAGTGTTTTGTTTTGTTTTGTTTACCTTTGCAGCCTCAAAGATCTTCATGACGGCGGTGGAGATCTCAGGTCCGATCCCATCTCCCGGGATCAGAGTGACCGTCTGAATCTGAGGAGGTCAAACACAAGATTAGATCCTCTCACACCATCAGGATTATATGGACTTTCACACCTAAATCCACACACAACTCTGACCAGGTCACATCAACTGTAAATTCTGTATCCTCCCACATGCTTCAAATGTGATCACTATAAATAAAAAATGTATTGATATTAGAGATGCAAATTATCGATTAATTCATTAATTTATAGTTGATTGACCTTATCGATCGACTTACGATTAACTGATAAGTGTTTCAATAGGGTCTTTAAGAATATAAGCTATAGTATACATAACACTGAGTCATAAATATATCATAGTATTATTATATTGTATATTCCTCAACTAATTATTCCTTAGTAAAAAGCAGACAAATGTATTGATGCTGAATAACAAAATACAGTAATCCCTCGCTCTATCACGGTTCGCGGCCTCGCTGTTTCGCGGATTTTTTATTTTTTTTTCAAAATTTTTTTAATAGTGTAAAAAATTTTTATAGTGTAACATTGTGTTCTGCGTCCTGATTGGCTAAGAGACTAGACCAGGACTAAAAGTGGACTAAACCAGGTCTAGACCAGAACTAAACCAGGTCTAAACCTGGACTGGACCTGGACTAAACCAGGACTCGGGGATGAAAGTGGCCAATTATGAAAAAAGCGGAAAGTGCCCCCCCCCGCGGGAAAATTTTAAATTTCTGAAATTTGGATTTCTATATGCTATATGTTAGCAATAAAGTAAAACTGTACATAAAAGTACAAAAAAAACCCCACACTTTATTAACAGGTAGGCCTACTAGTAGTATATATTGGATTTGTTTTTGCTTTGCACTTTGTCTAATCAAACCGCATTGAGGAGGAGCTTATGCGCGCTAAAAGGCGCAGGTGAAAAAGCGAGGAGCGACGCGTTAAGTGAGGCACGGGCAGGTAGGATGAGGTATAGGATGTTTTATAAAGTTTAACCTGTGTACACGCAATGGTACACGCTGTTACGAAAGAGCTGCGCTCACTCGCTCGGTCCGCGGCTCCAGACACGGGCTCGCGCGGCCCGAAGTTTAATACGAGATACACGTACTTATGTTCTGAATACGAGACGATTTTGTTTTTCAAGGGACAGTTGGCGACCCTAAACACAACTATACATATATATACACACAAAATCTTTCTCAACGAATTTGCACAGATATTAAAAAAAAAAAAAAAATTACCCCATGGCTGAAAAAAAAAAAAAGCGGAGATCCGCTAAAAAATGGAACTCTTTCATCCCTGAGGACTGGACCAGGTCTAGACCTGGACTAAACCGGGATTAAGCCACCACATGCCGCTCTTTGCTGGTTTCGTACGACTGGTTTGTGGCTCGGGCTGAGAGTACGCAGTCCGGGTGCCGCGGATCGATTTCGTGCTCGCAGCCCCAGTGTACTCGCGGCCTCGTGCTGGTGGTGCACGTGTCGCACACTTCTCCAAGGGGTTGGTGCGCGTCGCGTCCCGGGACATGGCAGTGCCGTTGAATGAGCGCGGTGTGCCCTGCCCAGGACTAGACCAGGTCTAAACCAGAATTGCGGCTCTTTGCCTTGTTTCGTGACCGTGGGTGCGTGGCAGCATGTAAGTTACATGCTTTTATAATTTCAAAAATATATGGTTCTAGGTCCAGCTCTACTGTGAGTTGTATGGTAACATCCAGAGAGGAAAGGGTTACATGATGTAACGCTATGGTCTTTCTCGCGAGTGGGTTCGCATCTCGTGTTCACATTCCAGAGTAACGCCCTCTAACGATTAGTTACAATTAATGCATTTTGTTTGTCCAACATCTTGATCGACAATTAATTGCAAGTCGATTAATTGTTGACATCCCTAATTTATGTTTTTTTTAAATATATATAATTGACCCTATACATTTTCAATAAAGACTGGAATCATAATGACATTACTAATAAAATCTTAATATAGTTTATTTGATGATACAGTATGGATATGGAGGGCTGCTGTATCAATATATCACCAAGACAGGGATGAAAGTGCCAAGTCATGAAAAAAGCTGAAAGTCCGCCCCCCCCCCAGGGAAAAAAAACTGTAATAAATAGCAATAAAACACATTTTTAAACATTTGTAGTGGTTTTTATTTACTGTCTACTTATCCTTCATCCCTCCCTTCCTCCCTGCAAGTCGCTGAAGGCGTTTTTTGTGCACAAGCCTGGCTCTCTGCTCGGATGCCACAACAAGAACTCGTGCTCTCTGCTTGCTTATTTCCTTCTGAGCCATAATAGACAGTTTTGTCTTTTTTTCTTCAAGAATCATATATAATAATAAGATCAACAGAAAATATCTGTCCTGCTTAACTTAAAACTGTATAAATTAATATAAAACAATACAAGAGCTGCGCGCACTCGCGGCGTGCGATGTCCGCAGCACCAGAAGAGCACGCAAGCTCGCGCGGCCCCGCACACATGTAGAAGTTTAATACGAGACATGTACTGTACTTTTGTTTCTGAATACAGGACGATTACATTTTTCAACGGACGGTTGGCAACCCTAAACACAATTATACATATATAATACACAACCAAAATTTCAACGTATTTGGGGGGGAAAAAAAATTAAAAATTACCACGCGGCTAAAAAAAAAGCGGAACTCTTTCATCCCTGCCAAGAGTATTTTTGGTATATTTTACCAAATTATTTTGTGAGCTTTTTGTTGTTTGTTTTGAGGAATAAATCTCTTTTATGCCAAACATTTGACATATTCACCGTTTTATTAAAATCGGGGTGTAGATTTTTTTTGTGTATCAGAAATATAATCCTAATAATGTAGGATTTTGTCAGTAATGCACCTATGTAATTAAGTATACAACGCATTTATCAGAGTCTGTATAAGTAAGCAAACATTACAGACACAAGATATGTGTACCAAACTGGAGGAGATGCTTTTGTTCCTTGGTTATTTAAGTTCAGGTACATTTTTGAGAGAGGCCCTGGTCCATTGTTGGTGTCAGGTTGAGGTCAGGTGGGACTCACCCCTCTGGAGAAGGACAGAGCAGGTTTCCTGACGGCCCCCACGGCCTGGGACAGCTGCAGAGCACAGCACAAGGTCAACTCACAGATTACACATAATTCAAGCTTTGTACGGCGTTTCTTACTAAACACACTTAAGCAATATTCTATTTTTATGACTATTGCTTATTAAACATTATGAAGAATTATAGTAAATACTTAAATTAATGTCTCTAGAAAAAAGGTAACATTGGCCTTTATAAATTAAGGATAGTTCACTACAAGTAAAATATTGGCCATGTAAACTTGAGCATTCAGGATTATTTGTTTTCGTATGTGCTTGTAAATGCAATTTTCTATGAGCAGATTAAATGATACAAGCATACACACCTTGTCCCCATATATAAAACATTAAAAAAATAAAAAGATAGAGAAAAATCAAAGAGCAAAATCAGTTTTGAGTATGGAACATCGTCACACATTTATTACAACAATTAACATACAAATCCACAACTGATTCCTTATAATCTAAAATATTTAATATAAAACCAACAAGGTGGATTTGAAATATGTGTTTAGCATTGTAAACTGCAAACAATAACATGACAATGTGGCATTTCTGTTTGCCACAAATTAAAGAACATGATATTGATAATAAATCAGGTAAAGCCAATAATTTACTGTAATAAATTATCTACGAACAAAATCTATTAACTGCTATAAAACTATGGCTTATTGCGATATGTAAAGAACTGCTATACATTTCACTAAAAGAAATGCTCTATTATATTTGCAATCGTCTTATATTTTGTTGTTAAAGTTTAGTTTGATAAAGGAGCAGAGCTTCATCCCACTGAAGGACACAGGCAACCGCTAACAGGAGCTAACTGCTAACAGCCACGTTCAGCAGAGAAATAAGGAGAAAATCTTACGTAAAACCGCAGGATCTCCTTCTAAAACAAGCCCCAAGATGAAATTAGAAAAGTTAAATCATTACACGGACTTTTAATGGGTTAATGAATCTTATTTACTCACCATTGACCTCCACGCGCTGCCTGCCATGCTACTGAGGACAGAGAGCGTGTGCGCACCAACGCGTTCACTCTGAAGGGGCGTGTCAATGAACTAAAACAGGTTTAAACAACTCAAAGCGTCATTTACGATACAGCTGGTGATCAGATGTGACAGATTTTAAAACTTAAATGCGTACTATATACTAAAATTAATCGATTATAACCTTGTAGAAAAAAGCTCAAAGTTTGAAGAGTGGTTACAGTGGAAAGAGACGATCTTTTTGCTCAACGCGGAAGTACAGACGTAATCCGTGACGCCGCTCTGTTGCCAGATTTGTTATTAACAATTATTATTTTTATTTATTTGTTGTTTGATTTAAACCTTTTAAACCTTTTGATTTATTATTATTATTATTACTTTTATTATTATTATTATTATTATTATTATTATTATTATTATTATTATTATTATTATTATTATTATTATTATTATTATTATTATTATTATTATTATTATTATTATTATTATTATTATGTTTAAATCTATACTTTTTTTTTTTTTTTTTTTTGAGCCAAAAGGAATTTACAACTGAAATTGTACAGGATCGATAGCACTCAATGTTTTTGGTATATAAAGAAAAATAAATACATAAAATAATAGGGTTAGGGTTAGGGTAATAATAATATAATAATAATAATAATCATAATCATAATCATAATCACAATCATAATCATAATCATAATCATAACAATCATAATAGTCATAATAATCATAATAATAATAATACATAAATAATAATAAATAAATAATAATTAGTGCTGTCAGGCGATTAAAAAAATTCATCTAATTAATTACAGGATTTGTAATTAATTAATCTAATTAATCGCATTTTTTAAAATATTTTTTTTTAGGTGGTTTATTGTGCTTTCCCACAGTGCAAAAAAGGTGTCAAACGTGTGATTTATAGTGGTACAGTGAAAAGAATGCAGATTTCCCCTTTAAGTCTTTCAGTCTTTCACTCTTTCAGTGCACGTTACCTCCAGTGTAACCAAGACAAGACTGCTGTACACCCCCATTCACCTCCCAAATTACAAGCTCATTTACACCATTCCACTAGCCTATTAAATGGCGAATATTTCTGGTGCACGTGAGCATGTACAGTAGCTTTCATGCAACGTCAATAAATAATATACACAGCTAAATAATATACACAGCTTCAAATATACAGAGAATACAAATAATTGTCCGTGTAAATTACTCATGGCTCACCTGACCCCCGGAACCCGGCGCGGATGTGTCCGGACCATCGCACGGAGGAGGAGGGAGGAGGCGGCGGCACCGCGGGGTGAGTATTTAGTATTTAGCGTGATTTGGATGGGCAAAACTAACGCTTCTTAAGTGTGCACCCTTAGTCACGGCAGAACACGCTGGAGAGGTTATGGTAATTGAAACAGGACTTCAGCTCAAGACCTCAGATGAAAGTCAATACTTTTATGGCAGAGATGGTCTCTCAGTTCTGTAATAAACCTGAAGATGAAGAAACTGTGAGCTCCAAACCCCAGTCCTCTGCTCCAGGAGAGGTGGGCTGTGACCTGTGCCCAGAGCCGAGGCTCAGAGCCGTGAAGTCCTGCCTGGTGTGTCTGACCTCGTACTGTCAGAGCCACCTGCAGCCCCATCTCACAAACCCCCGTCTGAAGAGGCACCAGGCGCTGAGGTTCAATGCGCGGAGCGTAGCAGATACGGAAACGGGCGCGCGTCTTCACGTGCTCTCCGCGGCGTCTTCACGTGCTCTCCCCGGGGACAGGGGGCTTAGAAACGGATCTGCTCCGTCACATTTTTATAAATAAACTCACCGTTCAAAGGCCCCGCACGCCAAATTTAAAATGCGCGCGCATTGAATTGCGCTCATAATTAATTGCGTTAATTTTTATAACGCGTTAATTAGCAGTGTAATTAATTAATCTAATTAATGCGTTAAACTGACAGCCCTAATAATAATAAATAAATAATAATAATAAATCACTCAGAATTGAAAACAAACATAACAGCATGTGGAGGTACATATATCTAAAATAAGTTTAGAGATGATTCTCACATAGACGCAGCTTGTAGAAAATCAATAAGCGGTTGCCATACTCTCTTGAACGACATGAGCTTATCCTTTAACAATTATCGAATTCTCTCTAATTGCAAAGTATTAGCTAGGTCCTATAGCCACAATTTAGAGCTTGGTACTGACGGTGTTGTACTGTCAGATTGAGACGCTTTGTCAGTTTAAGACGCCTCCTCGAGATCTGCGCAAGCGCGCATGATGTAATGGTTTAAGACGCCTCCTCGAGATCTGCGCAAGCGTGCATTTGTCAGTTTAAGACGCCTCCTTGAGATCTGCGCAAGCGTGCATTTGTCAGTTTAAGACGCCTCCTTGAGATCTGCGCAAGCGCGCTTGATGTAATGGCTTAAGACGCCTCCTCGAGATGAGCGCTACTGCGCAAGCACGCATGATGTAATGGTTTAGAAACAGCTGAGCTACAGCTGTGACGTGAAAGCCGTACGCTTTCATGCGCTACTGCTTAAGTAAGTAACATTTTAACAGTCTATTGGTTTTATTGTATGTTTGAACGAGATGTGAATGTTAGATTTGCGGCAGAATACCTACGTCAGATCACCGAGACGCTTTGTCACTTTTAGACGCCTCCTCGACTCCTCGAGATGAGCGCTACTGTGCATATGATGTAATGGTTTAAAAACAGCTGGGCTGTCGAAGCGTCTCACTTTGACAGTTTTATGCGCTACTGCGCAAGTAAGTAACATTTTAACAGTATTGGTTTTATTCTATGTTTTAACCAATTAAGCATGTAAAGAACGTGATGTGAACGTTAGATTTGTGGCAGAATACATACATCAGATTATAATAGTTTGGATTTAACATTTGACTGCATCGTTATAGTTTTCATTCAAAGGAGGCGTCTTAAACCATTACATCATGCGCGCTTGCCCAGATCTCGAGGAAGCGTCTTAAACTGACAAATGTACGCTTGCGCAGATCTCGAGGAGGCGTCTTAATCTGACAGTACAGCGGCCCCTTCCGTGACATTACAAAGTTTTTTGTTGTTGTTGTTGTTGTTGTTTTTTTTTTGCGATAAAACTTTTTGATTTAAATGTATTTGAGGGACTAATATTGTAAATTATGACGGTAAAATGGTCTTGGTTCATGATGAAAACAAATATCTGTATATCCGTGTAAATATTATAAATAGTGCATTATTAGTGCCTTTTTAGGTTTAGTGTGCTATTACAATGCTAGACAACGTACTGCCAATGAATAAGAAATAAAAACGATTAATTAATTGGCTTAATTGCATTCGTTTTATTATTCTTTGCAAAGTTATGGTTGTAAAAAAAAAGAGATTTGTCGTCCTCTTGTGGCTGAATTTGGAATTGCACGAGCCGCACCGCAGCATCGCTCACCTTTAGGACACGTTCACGAACACCTGAAAAAAACTAAATGATTTTTTTTATTGACTTAATTTAATGTTAATCTCAATAAGGCACTTTTAATTATGTTGAATTTTGGCGTTGTGAAATAATGTTATTGTCTTTATATATCTATTTTCTGTATCCTAGAAATAGTTTTGAATATATTCATTCTTAAAGGTGCAGTATGTAACTTTTCTGGTGGGCCTGCCTACATTTCCCAACTATCTCCACGGAAACAAGCAGGAGATGCCACCGGACCAAGATACCGGTCAGATCTGTGCAAAGGAGGCCCTGCTGACTGTAGGTGTGCGTGTTCTTTGAGCAATAAAAACAAACACCGGTAATTGAATGAATGGGCGATGGATAAGTTTAATGCCACACTGTGAAACATTTCGGACAAAGTAATGTACTATCTCCATGGAGACATCAGGTGGCGGACCCTCGATCTGAAAAGTTACACAATACACCTTAAACTTAAATTTATTAATTTATTATTATTATTATGATGATGATTATGATTATGATTATGATTATGATTATTATTATTATTATTATACGGTTAATACTACTACTACTACTACTATTATTACTACTACTTCTACTACTACTACTACTACTACTACTACTACTACTACTAGCCTAATAATAATAATAATATTATTATTACACTGGTCTACAAGCTTCCGGAACAAAAGTAGTGACATTTTTCTTGGTTTATGTCACTAATAAAGAAAAAGTATGTCAGAAGTGCTGATTGGCTATAGTTTCCAAGATATAGTATTGGGTCAAAATAGGAAATTTATGCAAAATAAGGCAAAAACGGTAGTTTATCAGAAGGTACAGTGTGTCTACAAGCACCAGTTCTATCTGAAAGCCTGTCTGCACATTCACATACATTCATTTTAATATGTCTACAGTTTTAACATCAAATATTTTTGGATTTCACATAAGAGAGATGCCTCGAAATTGTGTGCACCTGATGTCTTAAGATATTTCTTGTTTATTTTAGAAGTGCAAATGAAATATTTTCAAAATATAAATATTATTTTTAAGCCAAAATGCCTAAATCTATTGCATAAACAGATGCGATTTTGATGTAAAGCAATATCATTAAATATCTTGAATACATTAGCTAACAGCAGTTATCAATTGATTTTCAGTTCATCTTATCAATATAAATGAGATTTAGACACTTTTATCTCGGAAGCAGATCAAGTCCAAAAATTTGTAGACCAGTGTTATTGTTATGATGATTATTATTATTATTTGGGTATTTATTTATTTTCCACAGCGCAATAACCCCTTTTCCCACACCTTCTGATTGTAAACCTTTGATCCTCATTTTTCCCACTCTCCGTCCTGCCCGTGAACGCCCCTCGCTGCTGTCCTCGCCTCCTCGCCTCCTCGCCTCCTCACCTCCTCGCCTCCTCCGCATCTGCGCGAAATCCCACCTATTCCCAATCAAACGCGATGCACATATGAGGGTGGACCTTGCCTCTTTGGACGCTGTTTACTCGAATTAAAGCGGATATTTCGTTGCTTTTGATGGTTTTTGCGGAACTTCCAGTGTGATGCATCTGCTTGGAGCCGGGGCCAATCGACGAGGATGGGCAACAAGCAGACAACCTTCACCGATGAGCAACTGGAGGCGTTCCAGGTACCACTGCCCCACAATCATCTTCAAATATCATGTTTAAAGTTATTTTAGCATAGATCTGCTCATAATATAATAACTGCACACAGAGGAGTAGCGATTTTTAAAATTTTATTGATTAATTTTTTGTATTTTTTTGGCGTCCAGTGGCTCTAGGAATTGTGAATGAAAGTGTCATCACATTTTAAGTTACATAATCACAGTTTATCAGGATGGGGTCTACAGTATTTTGCAGAATACGGCCTGATATGAAAGGGATTTCCACAAAAGCCTAAATTATTTCTAACAGCTACTTTTTAATGCTTTAAATTTAATAATATGATCTTGTCAGTACATCTTACAGAATGAGGCTTTGTGATGAAATGTGATGATAATAAAATACAAAATTCTGACTCTTAGCGCTTAAGGGACATTTTCTTGTGAGTTTAAGATTCAAAGATTCAAAGCTTTTATTGTCATATTCACAATAAAGAAACACGTTTCCCTGTACGATGAAATTACTTTGCTGCCCACCCTGGATGCCAAGAGGATACAAAAATCAAAATAGATACGATGAAGAGAAGCATGTAAAAAAAATATATTTTTTGTTTATGAAAAGTTGTCAAAACAATAAGCCTGTTACGACAATACATTTCAAAATGTGAATTATTGCAATAGAAAACACACAATTTGTGATTATTTCAAATAAAGATAATTGAATCTACTGTATCTTAAAGGTGGTTCATGTAACTTTTTGGTTAGGGGTCCGTCATCTTCTTGTTTCCATGGATACGCCATTGCTCTGCTTAGAATGTTCCACAGTGTGACATTAAACCGCTCTACTTTACAGTTGTCAAATTGTATTGTTTTTTTTTTTAGCTCAAAAAATTTTAGAAAAACAGGCTGTGAGCGGGGTCGCCTCTCCACAGATCTGACCTGTAACTTGGCCTGGTTGGGTCTCCATGAGGATGGAGAGTTTTAATGCCACAGTGTGAAACATTCCAGACAAAACAATAACATAACATCTCGTTTGAAAAAAAAAAGAAAAGAAAAGCGACTGATGGGCGCTCTACCAGAAAAATTACAAAATGCAGCTTTAAATCAACATAAGCTGCAATAAATTAACTTGAATGGAACACAAAAGTGGTTAATTAGTGTTATTAATGAGTTTTAAATGGTAATTATTAAACCCTCTGCTGCTCAAAAATGACAAAATTACAAAAATATAAAAAAATTCCTCACTATAGACCAATGAAAATAGACACAATAGCGAACTAAAAACAATATTTCCATCTTTCAATTATAGAACAATTAATTAGTATGGTAATTATCACGACGGTACAAAGTAATATGTAAATTAAAAACTAAAAAATATCTTCTCACTCCTAATTTGTAACACATAATACATAGGTAATATAATAAAACAGCATAAATATAAAAATATAGATATAAATAGACCTATATACAGTAATTCTCTTACACAGAAGTTTAACTCTTATTTTGTTTTTTTTCAGGACTGCACTTTTTTCACTCGGAAAGAAATTTTACGGTGAGTTCCTTCTCGTAATATTTGCTCTCCTGTTTCGACGTACAAATCCGTGTTCTTTGGTTCCGTTGCAGGATGCTGGTTGTGTGAACGTACGGTAAACACGACCTTTTAAAGAACTGCTTTGTCACTAACTCACCTCCCGCACTGACAGTTTTTAGCCTGTTTTAGTCTTGTCACGATAGTAAAATTTCAAACTCGATTTCAATACTGAGGTCTATACCCAATATTGATTCTGATACCGCAGTGATCTCTGGACAATGTACAATATAAAAAAATAAGAAACCACTGCAAAATGATCAGCTTTTCTGATTTTACTACTTATATGTATGTGTTTGGGCAAAAGGAACATTTTTGTTTGAGTCTATAAACTACTAACAACATTTCCTCCAAATTCCAAATAAAAATATTATCGTTTAGAGCAGGGGTGTCAAACTCATTCTGGTCCGGGGGCTGTATCCAACCTACTTTGATCCCAAAGGGGCCGGATCAGAAAACTCATGGTATATGTAACCCAAAAATAGCAATAAGTCCAAATATTTGTGCAGAGAAATGCAAATCTATTACAGAAGTCTTTTTTATTTGATGAACTCTTTCTTTCACAAATTATTATAATATTACGAACAACCTGAAACTTCAAGAAAAATGCAATTTCAATACAAGCATACAGGTTTTCCCATTCACCTCCATGAACAAATAGGAATTAGTCAATTTTTCTTTGAAAATCCTGCATTCGGCGTCCACTTTTCTCATTTTTGACATTTTGCTGATGAGGGTGTGACGGTCAACAGTCAAAACGATGGTCCTTTAAGAGCGTTTGGAAAGAGGCGAGT